>OZ035844.1:16160126-16245126 GCA_964034765.1 Knipowitschia caucasica
TTAGGGCTGAGAGCTGATTGGCTAAGTCTGGGTGAGGACGGTCAGCCAAGTGTGTGTGGTGTGGGTGGGTTTTACAGCCTTAATTAAAACATGAAGCTGCTACTTCAGGGATTTTACTTCTTGTGGGTTATTTTGTAGAACACATCACCCCTGCAATGAAACGAAGCCCATTGTATAAATTATTTTAAACTTGAAATACATTTAAGTTGCTGAAACCACCTGAAAGTACGGCGACTGACTTTGGCAAACCGACCAGTTCAACAAGCCGTAAAAGTAAGTAAGGAAGTAATGTTATTTATGTAGCGCATTTTACAGATCAAAGTCACCCAGAGTGCTTTGCAATGTTCATAAATCAGATATTTTTTCCATTTTCCCCAGACACGGTGATGACGGAAGCGAGACGCCGAACACCCTGGTCCATCACAGTCCCGACCAACACCCTCCATTCAATCGTTCGTTACTGTATTCTACCGCTGTCAGACTGTTCAATGAGTCACTTTAAGTTACTAATGCACTAGGACTGTCTTTTGCACATTTTGAGTGATTCTATCTGTGCATCTAGGGGAAACCGGAGCACCCGGAAGAAACTGAAGCAGACACAGGTATAACATGCAAACTCTATTCAGAGAGGCCCTGTTCCGACCGGGATTTGAACCGTCAAAAATCAAAGTTTTCTTCTGATTTTTCAAAAGAGCAGTATGTGAAAATCTGTCAAAAAGTGGTACTGCAGCCTCTCCCACTCTCCCTGACTCAGGTTGCCAGATATGCAGACGAATCCAGCTGGGACCATAACAGCTGAATAGACTGAAGAGTTTTGTCAACAACAAATCTTTTTCACAAAGTTAGAAGTCCTGGTTTTATTCCTTGTTTTGTCGTGAATGATTTGAGAATCATAACGAGGCCTTTTTAGTTCTGTGCCACATGGTACTTTACCGCAGTAAGATTAGCTCCACGCGGTGAGTTCTGGCGCTTTGATCACAGACTTTCTGATTGGTGAAAGAGTGGAGGGCGGGACATCGAAATTAAAACAAAAACAAGATTTAGGGGCTGGAAAATTATTTTAGAAATTCAAATATCTCTGAACTACTGTTATCAGTTAAAGAATAATTGGAAAAGAGCAGTTTATCGATGCCTTTTGACAGATCAGCGACATTTAAGTATGAATTGACATGAAAATCTTATTGCTACTCTAAATAAAGGTGTCGAAGTCTTGTCAAACGTTTTCAATGGGAGATTTTACTCTTCGTCACTTCTCCCAGCTGTTATACAATGCCTGAGGAAGAGTCGAGTTTCCCCCGTGTGTCCCGGGCCCCCATTATCACTCTTGAAGCTGCAGTGGTTTTGATCTGGCGCTGGGAGAGAGAAGGTGCAGGGAGCTCGTTCAGACTCAGACGCAGATACGATGAGATAGCGGAGCCGTGTTTCCTAAAAGGTAATTGTTCGGAAAGTGGGCTCCTCTTATCCCGTTAATCCTGTTAGATCTGTGCACGGATAGCAGCGCTGCTAATCTGCTCCAAGGTGCGCCGAACGGATAACATCTGACAGAGTTCCGGAACGCTCGGCTCTCCAAAAGTGCTTCTATGAAATCACAGACGGCGGTTATGAATTATGAGGAGATTAGTGCCACGGCAGCAGCATCGCATTCATTCACAGAGAGACGGAAAATATAATGCAAATCAAAACAATGATGTGTTTTAACAGGCTTTTTATCCAGGCACTTTATTATTATGTAACTCCACACCACATACTCTAGGTGTAGATCTGCTGCAGCTGTCAAAAGTCGTGCAGAAAATACGGCGGAAGAGGAAGGAGCAAGACTGAGGCTACGGGAAGACCAGAGAGACGAGAGAGAGACTGGAAAGAGAGACCAGAATGAGAGACCGGAGAAAGAACAGAGAGAGACTGGAAAGAGAGACCAGAATAAGGGCCCAGGGATAGGCCTGAGGTAGGGACCAGGGATAGACAAGAGAGAGACCAGAAAGAGACACCAGAGAGAGAGACCATAATGAGGGACCAAAGAAAGACCAGAAAGAGACCAGAGAGAGACCGAAGCTAGATTGCGGAGATAGACCAGAGAGAGAGAGAGAGAGAGACCAGAGACAGGAACCAGGATAAATCAGAGAGAGATCAGAAAGAGGGACCAGGAATAGACCAGATAGAGACCAGAGAGAAGGACAAGGGATGGACCAGAGAGAGAGACCAGTGAGAAACCAGGGATAGACCAAAGAGATTGAGACCAGAGAGAATAACCAGGGATAGACCAGAGAGAGAGAGACCAGAGAGAGAAACCAGAATGAGGGACCAGAGAAAGAACAGAGAGAGACCAGAAAGAGACCAGAGAGAAGGACAAGGGATGGACCAGAGAGAGAGACCAGTGAGAAACCAGGGATAGACCAGAGAGCAAGCTGAGAGAGAGCAAGAGTCTCCACTGTGCAGACAAGCCACTAAAGATGTCTTCTGATTTAAAATTAAGGTAACTGTCATGTGTGTACAAATGTGTGTGTCTATGTGTGTGTCTGTGCATGTGTGTGTCTGTGAGTGTGTGTGTCCTCCCCCTGCTCTTATTCTCTCCCTGATGAAGGCCTTGCAGCTGACCCCAGGCCTGAACCTTTCTGCCTTTTCTTTAAGTCATAGAAAGTATTGCCCGTTCCTGAGTCGCCGCCGTACAGTATCGGCGACTGGGACAGCGGTGACTTTGGCCCCGCGCCCTGTCCCAGTCTCTGCACAGTCCGGAGCCAAAACCGTTTTTTTTTTTTCTTCACCATTACTCTTGGTCCGATTCCACTGACATTTTTGCCATGTTTTTTTTCACACGACTGGAGCGGGCAAATGAGCGCCTAAACGCCACATTCAAACCACGGACAGGACTAATGGGAATGATGGAGTCCCTGGCAGATGTGGAAAGGTCACGGAGCTGTAGAGCGGCCAGAAGTGAGCCGCGGTGACACCAATCAGACCGACTCATCTCATCTCTCTAACTACCCCGCCCCCTACCCGCGTTATCGGCCTGTTTAAGAAGCAAACACCTCCGTTGCCAGATAAGAGGGGAAGATTCAAGCACGGGGATTGTCAGCGGAACGGGAGGCTGATATATCTCCTGGAAGTAAAAGAAGAAAAAAAAACCTGGGGATCTCCAGCGAGGCGGCGCGGCGGCTGATAAGAGCGAGCAAAAACAATTGCACCGGAGACGTAGAGGACCTACCTAATGCGTCGGTTAGACACGCACCTCCAGAGCGGCGAGAGACGGTTCAGCGGCGCTCTCTTCTCTCTCGCTCCAGATGTTTGCTTTGTGCGGCGCAGAGGTTATTATCCCTGCTTTGACAAGATCGTCTGCAGTGTGAGAGTATTTGAGACGGTGAGCGCGCTAACAGGCGCTAATGGCCCCGGACACTTGTCAAAACGCCTTTCGCTCACATGACGGGCCCCGGCTTTGACCCACTGGACTCAGCCACTTATTTAGTTTAGTGCAGGCTCAGCCAAACTGCGGCACGCTGGCTAACAGAGCCCCTCTGTGGCCCGTTCTGTGGCCCTCAGCTGCAAACGCAAAGATCATAAGCAGATTAAGCACTTTGTCGTCCAGCCAACTTCAGCTCCTACAATCTATAATGAGGAGCATACACACACACAAACAAAGACACACAAGTACACACACACACAAGCACACTCACACACACACACAAACAAAGACACACAAGCATATACACACACGCACAAACAAAGACACACAAGCACACACACACACAAGCACACACACACACAAGCACACTCACACACACACACAAACAAAGACACACAAGCACACTCACACACACACACAAACAAAGAAACACAAGCATATACACACACGCACAAACAAAGACACACAACCACACACACACGCACACACAAAGACACGCAAGCACACACAAGTATACACTCACTCACACACATACAAATAAAGACACACAAGCATGCACACACACGCACACACAAAGACATACAAGCACACCTACACACACACGCACACTCACACACACACACACACACAAGTATACACACACTTACACACATACAAATAAAGACACACAAGCATGCACACACACGCACACACACACACACTCACACACACACACGCAAGTATACACACACTCACACAGACACAAGTATACACTTACACACATACAAATAAAGACACACAAGCATGCACACACACGCACACACACACACACTCACACACACGCAAGTATACACACACTCACACAGACACAAGCATACACGCACACGCACACACAAAGACATACAAGCACACATACACACTAACAATAATATTGAATACATTTTTAATTTTATAGCGCAGCGCAGTCAGCATAATAAACAATGAAAACAGTCATAATAATTATAAAAGTCAAAATAATTTTATAGAATAGTAAAGAAAGATGAACAGAGGAAACAGAAGAAGAAAGACGAAACAAAGAGAAAGCAACAAAAGTGGTTTTAAAAAGTGATTTAAAAGAGCACACTGATGGAGCTAGCCGGGCAGGTGGTTCCAAAGCCGAGGAGCACGGACAGAGAAGGCTCGGTCACCCTTCTTCGGGAGCCTCGATCTACACATTTTCGGCCCCTGGACTCTTTTGGCGACAGTGGCCCTGGACTCCCCGGCTCTAAACAGAAGTTCTATCACCAGCGCTGAAGTGTATGTACTGTTGGCCTCGGTCACGTCGGTTCTCCAGATTTGACAACGTTCTTTGATGCATCTTAAACACGACTGATGACAACTTCAAACTGACTCGGTTTGACTCAGTTTGACTCAGACAGGCTTCCATCCATGAATCAAGACAAATATTTTTGTACTCATTTAAAGAAACACAAAGCTGATAGATAATGCAGGTCTCTCAGGGTCTGGGTGCAGGTCTCTCAGGATCTGGGTGCAGGTCTCTCAGGGTCTGGGTGCAGGTCTCTCAGGGTCTGGGTGCAGGTCTCTCAGGGTCTGGGTGCAGGTCTCTCAGGGTCTGGGTGCAGGTCTCTCCTCCTGAAGACCTCAACAGGAGGTGGAGGTGCCAGAGCCAGGTACTCCGCACACTTCTCCTGGAGGTGGCAGCTTTGACAGAGCTGCTGTGAGTGAGAGATCAACACCTCTGGAATGGACGTGTCACATTTGCACAGTTTACTGCTAACAGGCTGTAATTACTGTAGTGCTAACACAGTCCTAGGCTGTGTGAGGTCAGAGGTCAGAGTTCACTGCTAACAGGCTGTAATTACTGTAGTGCTAACACAGTCCTAGGCTGTGTGAGGTCAGAGGTCAGAGGTCTGCATCAGGTAATAGACCTGTTTAACAGAGCACAAACAGCCTCTTCCCCTCTGAGCCCCTCTCCTGCTGCAGCGTCCTGTCACACTTCAGCTCACTCTATTTTCCATATTTTATAAATAGCTGGAGAAAAGTATTAATTATCCTGGTACAGTTTAATGCACCGAGTGCTTTAACCTTTCAGGTTTCTGTTAACCACCGACATAACAAGGCATCTCCGCCGCGGCTAACGTGATTTATGACAGGAATATCCAACTCTTGTTTTTAAATAGCTCGGGTGGCAATCTGCATACATTTAAATACGCTGCAAACACCCCCCTCACCCCCCATTCTCCCCCATGCCCTCCCCTGGCCCCCCCTCGTGTCTCGGGGCCTTGTTAAATATTCAGGGATGATTTTTTTGTCCACATACATTTTGGTGTGTGTCACCTTAGATTAAATTATTAGCGTTTCGCAGGCTGCGCGGCGCGGGCCCCGGGCCCCGAGCTTTATTTACAAGAATCAATGAAACAGTAATGAAAATCCATTTTTCATACTATCAGCCCCCGCTGTCTTTTATTTAGTTAGCTGTGTCTAAGCAAGCAATTCATTTTGTGTAAATGCCACCCTGAGAAAGAGCATTAGAGCAGAGAGGGTTAACCCCTGAACAGACCAGGAGAGAGAGGGGCCCCCAGCTCCAGGAGAGAGGAGAGAGGGGACCCCAGCTCCAGGAGAGAGGAGAGCTCCACATGAGGCCTCTCTCCCTGTGGCTCAGACTGTAGGACAACCCTCAGACAAGGGCCCCTGGGGGCCTCTCTGCAGGCAGAGCTCCAGAGGGTGCCATGTTACTCATGTACGATGTATATGTAAGATCAATGGCCGCAGACCCATCGACATGGACGAGAAGACGAGGATCCCGCTTCCTTTGGACCTAAGGCTCCTCTGTGTTTGTGTCTCTGATTCTCTGATCTACTGTCCGTGAATCCACAACTTTGGGACGTCCTCTGAGACACAAATACATTGAATTGAATTGCGACCTTATCAGAGATGTAGAAAACTAATGTCTCACCTGCACAGGTCCGGGTTCACCTGAGCGCCCCCTAGTGCAGAGTCAATGCACGACGCGCTCTCATTCCACCCGCCAGCGGAGATCAAGGACCCTGCCATCAGCAATTCATCCGTCCTCCAGCGCCGTGGCACATTAGACGACTTCATAAGCAAATGAGGCCGCACCCCCTGCCCCCAGCCCCCAGCCCCCTCCTTGCCGCCGCACCAAATAAAATTTAATAACTGAATAAAAATGTAAATAAAGATTTGCTCAAAATGAGTTGTCCGTGAAATAATTCTGCCGTGTTCCCTCCGCCCCCCGTCCTTTGAGCGAGCACCGTGATGTGTGTACGCAGGGTAAGGGGGGGGGGGGGTGGTGTGGCGTGTGACCTTTTGGAAGGCGCGCGCCGAGGGTTGATTAAAGACGTATTAAATTTGTTTAAATAAACCTCCTTGTAATGGCACATCATTTGTAAGAAGCTATTAGCCCAACGCCGGGGAAAGAGATTGCACTGCCATTATTTGCATGAAAATGTGTCGGCGGCTCAGATTGAGGGTCTCTCGTGAATGAAAGCCGACACCGGGGGTTGACGCGGGGATGTCGGGGGCCCCCCTCCCGTCCGGGGCCGAATCCCAGAGTCAGACTGATGAAGTCCCCAGCAGCGGAGAGGAGGAGCGGGTGCCAGATAAAACCACGCCCTGCACTGCTTTAGCTCTTCCCGTCAGTCACACCTTAAAAACTCTGATTAGGACACAATGTCAGAACAGGGACGAGGGTTTTTATTCCGCAGGAGAGAGACCCTACGGCGTGTGCTGGAGACGTCGGAATCTATGGATTATATATATATTTTTTTAATAATAATATAATTTCATCGGTTTTAAATGTGGAAGCTGAAAGCTGCTTCACGTGTCATTATTCTTTCACTTCATATGCAGAAGTGAAACTGTTATTGTAGCCACAGCTGTCCTGGGGCATACTGACAGAAGCAAGACCTTCCCCACCACTACACTCAAGCTAATGGGTCTTTGGTTAAGTGTCTTAACCAAAGACCCCTCAGCCGTCCCACTGTGGCACCTGGTGTTCCCAGAGGTCTCCCATCACAGTACTAACCAGGCCCTGCCCTGCTTAGCTTCAGAGGTCTGACAGGATCTGGCTTTCACCTGCAGGTCTGTGTTCAAATTCAGAGTTCAGCGAATACTTTGATAGCTCCATAACACACCTGTTTTTTCGTACAACGCAACTACACCATCGCACAAAAATAACTGTCTCAATCTCTGGGTGTGTGTGTGTGTGTGGTTGTGTGCCTCTCTCTCTCTCTCTCTCTCTCTCTCTCTTTGTGTGTGTCTGTGTGTATCTGTCTCTGTTTCTGTATTTGTGTTTGATTGTTTGATTGTGTGTATCTGCCTGTGTGTGTGTGTGTGTGTGTGTGTGTGTGTGTGTGTGTGTGTGTGTGTGTGTGTGTGTGTGTGTGTGTGTGTGTGTGTGTGTGTCTGTGTGTGGGTGAGTGTGTGATTGTGTGTATCTGTCTCTGTCTGTGTGTGTGTGTGTATGATTGTGGCCCAGGAGGCTCCGGTCCACAGCAGCAGACGTGGGGAGCTGTCCGGCCGGAGCGGTGCTGACGTGAGGCGGCGGAGCGTTCACAGAAGCCTCCGCCGCTGACAGCCGACGTCCGCCAAAGTTCACATAATTAAAAGCAAAAGACTTTTTTTTTTTTTAAGGCAAGAACGGCTCAACAATCAACTCCAGAAACACAAAGCGGCGGAAAAACTGAGCCCCGTGTGCGAAGGCGAGAGCGAGAGGTCTGTGGTTAAAGAAGTCTGACATAATCGGAGCTTTTGGAACGTGTTTGGAAACCCGTCGTTTTGGGAGTTGTCTGTTTTTGGCAGAAACACAAGAAAAGTTGGATCGGACTGAGCTTTGAGACGATCCCAAATGTGACAGATCATATGTTTGTATACTGCACATGTCTGTTTCTGTCAAGCTACACGTACAGGGAATCAGTAAGTAAGTGATGTTTTCTAGTGGTAGGGGAAACCGGAGCACCTGGAGGAAACCTGGAGCAGATGCGGGGAGAATTTGCAAACTCCACACAGAAAGGTCTGGAGATGGAATCGAACCCAGGCTGTGAAATAAGTTCTAACCGTTGCACTACTGTACCGCCCAGGGCACACAGGTACAGGCACAAGTCGTGAAGGCACAGGTACAGGTCGTAAAGTCACAGGTACAGGTTGTGAAGGCACAGGTACAGGTTGTAAAAGCACAGGTACAGGTTGTGAAAGCACAGGTACAGGTACAGATCGTGAAGGCACAGGTACAGGTCGTAAAGTCACAGGTACAGGTCGTAAAGTCACAGGTACAGGTTGTGAAGGCACAGGTACAGGTCGTGAAAGCACAAGTCAGGAAGGCACAGGTACAGGTCGTGAAAGCACAGGTACAGGTCAGGAAGGCACAGGTACAGGTCGTGAAAGCACAGGTACAGGTCGTGAAAGCACAGGTACAGGTACAGGTCTGGAAGGCACAGGTGCAGATCGTGAAAGCACAAGTACAGGTACAGGTCGTGAAGGCACAGGTACTCGTCGTGGAAGCACAGGTACAGGTTGTGAAGGCACAGGTCGTGAAAGCACAGGTACAGGTTGTGAAGGCACAGGTCGTGAAAGCACAGGTACAGGTTGTGAAGGCACAGGTACAGGTCGTGAAAGCACAGGTACAGGTCATGGAGGCCAAGGTACGGGTTGTGAAAGCACAGGTACAGGTCGTAAAGGTACAGGTGCAGATCGTGAAAGCACAGGTACAGGTTGTGAAGTGGTAAAGCAGAAAATGCAAACTTTAACTTCAAAGGAATGGCGCCCAGAGCTCAGGGGGATGTAGAACACAAAGTGACAATAATATATCTATAACAGTAAACCTTTAGCTCTTCTGAGTGTGACATGTTTGATTCTCTGATCTGCTGTCGGAGAATCGACAACTCTGTAAAGTCCTTCGTGATAACTACACTGTGTGATTAAGGGCTATGCAACTATACACTGAATTGAATTGAATGTAAGCTCAATATGTAAACTTTAAACCAGGGAGAGACTAGAGAGAGAGACACCAGGGAGAGACCAGAGGGAGAGACACCAGAGAGAGAGAGACCAGGGAGAGACCAGAGGGAGAGAGAGACCAGGGAGAGACCAGAGGGAGAGAGAGACCAGAGAGAGAGAGACCAGATAGAGAGAGACCGGGGAGAGACCAGAGAAAGAGAGACCAGAGAGAGAGACCAGGGAGAGACCAGATAGAGAGAGACCAGGGAGAGAGACCAGGGAGAGAGAGACCAGGGAGACCAGAGGGAGAGAGAGACCAGAGAGAGAGAGACCAGATAGAGAGAGACCGGGGAGAGACCAGAGAGAGAGAGACCAGATAGAGAGAGACCAGGGAGAGACCAGAGAGAGAGAGACCAGGGAGAGAGACCAGGGAGAGAGAGACCAGAGAGAGACCAGAGGGAGAGAGAGACCAGGGAGAGACCAGAGGGAGAGAGAGACCAGAGAGAGAGAGACCAGATAGAGAGAGACCGGGGAGAGACCAGAGAGAGAGAGACCGGGGAGAGACCAGAGAGAGAGAGGGGAGAGGGACCAGGGAGAGACCAGATAGAGAGAGAGCAGGAAGCGAGACCATAGAGAGAGAGACCAAAGAAAGAGACCAGAGGGAGAGACACCAGAGAGAGAGAGACCAGGGAGAGACCAGAGGGAGAGAGAGACCAGGGAGAGACCAGAGGGAGAGAGAGACCAGAGAGAGAGAGACCAGATAGAGAGAGACCGGGAGAGACCAGAGAAAGAGAGACCAGAGAGAGAGACCAGGGAGAGACCAGATAGAGAGAGACCAGGGAGAGAGACCAGGGAGAGAGAGACCAGGGAGAGACCAGAGGGAGAGAGAGACCAGAGAGAGAGAGACCAGATAGAGAGAGACCGGGGAGAGACCAGAGAGAGAGAGACCAGATAGAGAGAGACCAGGGAGAGACCAGAGAGAGAGAGACCAGGGAGAGAGACCAGGGAGAGAGAGACCAGAGAGAGACCAGAGGGAGAGAGAGACCAGGGAGAGACCAGAGGGAGAGAGAGACCAGAGAGAGAGAGACCAGATAGAGAGAGACCGGGGAGAGACCAGAGAGAGAGACCAGGGAGAGACCAGAGAAAGAGAGACCAGAGAGAGAGAGACCAGAGAGAGACCAGAGAGAGAGAGACCAGAGAGAGACCAGAGAGAGACCAGAGGGAGAGAGAGACCAGAGAGAGAGAGACCAGATAGAGAGAGACCGGGATGAGACCAGAGAGAGAGAGACTGGGGAGAGACCAGAGCGAGAGAGACCAGAGAGAGACCAGATAGAGAGAGACCAGGGAGAGACCAGATAGAGAGAGACCGGGGAGAGACCAGAGAGAGAGAGACCGGGGAGAGACCAGAGAAAGAGAGACCAGAGAGAGAGAGACCAGGGAGAGACCAGAGAGAAAGAGACCAGGGAGAGACCAGAGAGAAGAGACCAGGGAGAGACCAGGGAGAGAGAGACCAGGGAGAGACCAGGGAGAGAGAGACCAGGGAGAGACCAGAGAGAGAGAGACCAGGGAGAGACCAGAGAGAAAGAGACCAGGGAGAGAGAGACCAGGGAGAGACCAGAGAGAAAGAGACCAGGGAGAGACCAGAGCAAGAACAGAGAGACCAGCGTGTGACCAGATGTCCACTAAGAAAGTCTGAACGATGCAGTTTTGAACCTACAACCCTCTGCTTATTGAGCAAACACTCAACACTAGATCTCCAAAGGTTTCCCGACTCAATAACATCATGCATCATTCTCAAAAGAGCCGAGTCATTTCTAAAAACAAAACCCATCAGACATCACTATACCGTCGTGCCTTGCTCAACGGCACAAGGTTCCCCCCCCCCCCCCCCCCCCCCCCCCCCCCCCCCCCCCCCCCGGCACCCGCAGGTAATGACCCCGATCCGTTCCCCATAAAACTCCTCAAAATCGCACATCAAAACAAAACGCCGAATTAGACGCAGGCGGCGCGATGCGGGCGGGCGGGCGGGCTGGATTGGCTCGGCACGGCGCGCAGCATGGCCTTGAGCTAGCCATTTTTAAAACCGCCGCCGCCGCTAATTTATGCAAAGATCTGAACTAATTCTTTGGCAAGTGTGAAGCCAGAATATTAGCGCCGTGTATTTCCTTGTCGATGATAATGCCGCGCTCTTAATTTGAGATGTGCGGTGTAGTCAGACATGAAATGGGAAATTGCCCCAAACCCTGCATTTGTCAGGCGGGGGGCTAGCTAGCACATCCCCGTACAATCCTCTACCCACAATCCTCTACCCACTCCTTCCATACTCACTGAGGTGCTATATATATATTTATTTGAGAACTTGACATCTTAGAATATATTACATTTTTTTGTGCAGGGCGGATTTAAAAGCGTATTAGCATAGTTGAAATTGTTGTGGGAAGGATGCTAGCAAGTGGCGTTCCCCGCAGGAGGGTGACCCGGCGAGGTCAGAGCCGAGCTGACAGCGAGAACAGGGTGGGGGGGGAGAAAAGAAAGATTTTTTTTTGGCTTCGGTTCAAGCGTTATCGTATGGAAGGAGCAGACAGGACGAGTTGTGGGGTTAGTTTGAGGCGGTTGAAACATGCAAGCTAATTAGCGTTAGCGTTAATGGATTTGGGTTGGAACACGTTGGACAAAAGGTTGGAGGAATAGGACAAAGCGAGAAGGAAATGATTGTGTTGTTAAAAGAATTTGCGAAATTACAACAGAAAGATTTGTCTGTTTGAGAACATTTATGCAGCAAAAGTTTGATGGTTTGAATTTTAAAGAAATATTAATAAATGTTGGGATGACTTTATCATTTCAACTTCTTCAGACAGAAGAGAGAGAAACCAGGAAGAGATCAGAGAGAGACCAGAGCAAGACCATAGAGACCAGTGTGGGACCAGAAAGAGAGACCAGAGAGAGAGAGACTATGTGTGTCCGTGTCCATGCATGCGTGTGTATGTGTACTATGTGTATGCGTGTGCGTGTGTGTGTGGCTGTTTGCATGCCTTGGATGGACGCGTGTGTGTGTGTGTATTCTTGTGTGTATGCATGTGTGTGCATGCCTGTACTGTATATGTGTATACTTGTGTGTGTGTATTCTGTATATGCGTGTATCTATGGCTGTTTGCGTGTCTCGGATGGATTGTGTATAGTGTGTATGTGTGTGTTCTTGTGTGTATGTGTACTGTACATGTGTACAGTATATTTTTTTACTGCATATGCGCATGTTTGCATGCATCTGTGTGTGTTTGTGGCCGTTTGCGTGTCTCGGATGGACTTTTTTGTGTATGGCGTGTGTGTGTGTTCCTTGCGTGTATGCATGTGTGTGTTCTTGTGTGTGTGTGTGTGTGTGTAATGTGTGTACTGTATATGCACATACTGGCATGTCTCTGTGTGTGTTTGTGACTTTGCGTGTATCGGATGGAATCATTTGTATATGGCGTGTGTGTGTGTGCGTGTGTGTGCCTGTGTGTGTGTGCGTGTGCGTGTGTGCATGCCTCCGTCAGACTCATGTGACCAGCAGAACCCAGATCCGGACTTCCCCCCTGTGCCTCTCGCAGCTGGACCTAATGTGTCCAAATATAAACCTGATCAAAACCACATTAGTGCCAAAGTCCTGGATTCTTGTGATTTCAAACGGACCCAAAACGACATTAAGTCCAAAGATTTATGAATTTATTTTGGTGATTGAATTTTAAAGGGCAACTCAGATCTTTGGTCACATTTGAACAACAGATAAAACTTGTCACTGCACATTAGCGTTGATGAAGGGCTCGCAAAACAAAGTCACGCTCTTTAGACGAGAGAGACTTTCTGAAAATGGCTTTGTGTGTGGAAAAGAGCGGCTGCTTCTCTCACGGCGGAAGTGGATTTATGTGTTTGTTTAGAGAGACTAGGGAGAGAGAAGAGAGAGAGAGAGCAGAGAGAGGCGAGGGAGAGCAGAGAGAGAGTAGAGAGAGAGCAGAGAGAGAGTAGAGAGAGAGCAGAGAGAGAGCAGAGGGAGAGTAGAGAGAGAGCAGAGGGAGAGTAGAGAGAGCAGAAAGAGAGCAGAGAGAGTAGAGAGAGAGCAGAGAGAGAGTAGAGAGAGAGTAGAGAGAGAGCAGAGAGAGAGTAGAGAGAGAGCAGAGGGAGAGTAGAGAGAGAGTAGAGAGAGAGTAGAGAGAGGGAGCAGAGAGCAGAGAGAGAGAGTAGATAGAGAGCAAAGAGAGAAAGTAGAGAGAGAATCAGAGAGAGTAGAGAGAGAGCAAAGAGAGAGTAGAGAGAGAGCAGAAAGAGAGTAAATAGAGAGAGAGTAGAGAGAGAGAGAGCAGAGAGAGAGTAGAGAGAAAGCAGAGAGAGAACAGAGAGAGCAGAGAGAGAGTTGAAAGAGAGCAAAGAGAGAAAGTAGAGAGAGACTCCAGAAATAGAGAGTCGAGCGAGAGACTAGGTAGAGGCCAGCAAGAGAGAGCAGAGAGAGAGAGCAGAGAGAGAGAGTAGAGAGAGAGAGCAGAGAGAGAGAGCAGAGAGAGACCAAACCCACACCGAGCTCAGACCTCCAACACCAGAGCTCTCTCTTCACACACTCTTCCTGCTCATCTGGGGGAACACCGAGGCCTTCGCTGATTGGACAAACTGGCTCCTCCCCAAATGGAGAAGCAGCGGCTCTACTCTGAGCTTCCGCCTCATGACCGAGCTCCACACCCTGTCTCTACAGGAGCAGCGGCTCTAGTCCGAGTGACTATATCCGCGACCTCATCCTTTCGGTCATGACCCAAAGCTTGTGACCACTTCATGTTTATTTGATTTCTCTAAATGACTTTTACTGAGTTTGACAAAAGATACAATAATTGAATTTAAATCATTTCTGATCAAAACTATAAATATAATTTAAACTCTGGGAAAGATTTTGGCTCTGCACACTACGAATGTAAGTAGAGTAGAGTAGTGTAGAGTAGAGTAGAGTAGAGTAGAGTAGAGTAGAGTAGAGTAGCACGTCTCCAGGGGCGTCACATGGTTCTTTACACAGAATCAGGACCAGAAAGTGACCAGATAAAGACAAGATAGAGACAGATCAGTGATAGACCAGAGAGAGACCTGAAAGAGAGACCAGAGAGACCAGAGAGAGAGACCAGAGAGAGACCTGAAAGAGAGACCAGAGAGACCAGAGAGAGAGACCAAAGAGAGACCTGAAAGAGAGACCAGAGAGAGACCAGAGAGAGACCTGAAAGAGAGACCAGAGAGAGAGACTAGAGAGAGAGACAAGCAAGAGAGACTAGCAAGAGACCAGAGAGAGACTTGAAAAAGAGACCTGAAAGAGAGACCAGAGAGAGACCAGAGAGAGACCTGACAGAGAGACCTGAAAGAGAGACCAGAGAGAGCGACTAGCAAGAGAGACCAGAGAGAGACCTGAAAGAGAGACCTGAAAGAGAGACCAGAGAGAGACCAGAGAGAGACCTGAAAGAGAGACCTGAAAGAGAGACCAGAGAGAGACCTGAAAGAGAGACCTGAAAGAGAGACCAGAGAGAGACCTGAAAGAGAGACCTGAAAGAGAGACCAGAGAGAGACCAGAGAGAGACCTGACAGAGAGACCAGAGAGAGACCTGAAAGAGAGACCAGAGAGAGAGACTAGCAAGAGAGACCAGAGAGAGACCTGAAAGAGAGACCAGAGAGAGACCTGAAAGAGAGACCTGAAAGAGAGACCAGAGAGAGACCAGAGAGAGAGACTAGCAAGAGACCAGAGAGAGACATGAAAGAGAGACCAGAGAGAGAGACTAAAGAGAGAGACTAGCAAGAGACCAGAGAGACCATAGAGAGACTTGAAAGAGAGACCTGAAAGAGAGACCAGAGAGAGACCAGAGAGAGACCTGAAAGAGAGACCAGAGAGAGACCTAAAAGAGAGAGACTAGGGAGAGACCAGAGAGAGACCAGAGAGAGACCACATTTTCTGTTTGTAGACATAAAAAAGTGTCAGTGTTGCAGAGGTCAGAGGTGGAAGGTCAGGGGTCAGGGCGTTCCGAGCCGCGGAGCACAGGGACCACAGCGAGCACAGCCTCTGCTCCTCGCGGTCACGTGACGCACAGGGACCAGACGTGTTTAGGTGAAATCCAGAAGTCATCGCTCACGGTCCTCAGCTCTGGTCTCACGTTTACATGAAGACGGCTCGCGGAGGAAGCCATGCCTTTGTACTGTATAAACCTGTCGCCCGGACGGGAAGCCGCAGCTGCCCTGAGTTTAGGTGCGAGTAAACACAACCTCCACATCTCTTCTGGCGTGGGGGGCCCTGAGCTGTGGGGGGCCCCTCTTTACCTACAAATGTACAGTGGGTCTTGTCTTAGCCAGAGCTAAACATAGTAAACTAAAGGCATTACACAACCAGCCGTTATTTATGTACCTATATTTACATCTGTGACTCGTGCAATACCATAATGCATTGCGGCACGGAGAGGGGGGGGGGGGGGGGGGGGGGGGGGGGTGGGGTGTGCGGGGGTGGGCAGGATGTACTCCACATCCTTCAGAAAGGCTCTGTTCCGACCGAGAAGTTTGAGACTGCAGCATTCAAACAGAAGGAGTGGGGGGAGGCTTCTGCTGAATGTCACGGCTTGTTTTGAAAAAAGGAAGAACGATAATGAAAATGTAAAGCGACAGTGTATATATAATTATTATTATTATTATTATTATTATTATTTATTTCATCTGGTTACTGTGGTTGCTGTCACATACACACATACAGTAGAGTAAAGTAGAGTAGAGTAACTTTATACTAAACACTATTACTGTAACTCTTGCAGCTACAACACTTTTGAAAAGCTGATAATTCACTGGATCCATACAGTGAGTATTAAAACTACAGTTAATTTCAAATATTCTAATTAATAATAATAATAATAATAATAATAATAATAATAATAATAATAATAATGATGATATTAATAATAATAACAATAACAATAATAATAATAAGGATATTTATAACATAAACTAGGCTTGTTTTTTTAAAGGCCTGGTTTTTTTTCTTTTACTTGAATGTAGTTTGTCAAAAGATTATTTTACTAGTTTTAAGAAAAAATTCTGAGCAGTGATAAAATAAGTTTGCGATGCCATATTTTAAGACAGAAAATCTCAAAAATTGTAATAAATAAATAAATAACACACACAGAATCAAATCATTTGGGGCAAGTATTACTTTCTTATTTTCAGAAATCTTGTTAAGTCGTATTTTCTGTACTGAGCACTTTTTCTTGGTCACACTGAGGACTTTTGCAGATGTATTCCAAGGTGGTTTTACTGCAAAGGGCGAGTTTCACTTTTATTTTCTGGTTGGTGGAACCCGACGGCGAAAGGACGAACCCTCGGCACAAAATCCATGATTGATTTTTCAGCCACGTCACGAGATCGTTGGTGTTACAGGTGTACGCACGTGCATATGCACAGGCACACACACACACACACACACACACAGATAGAGGGGAAAACACATTTTTCTGAAATTCAAAACTTCACAAAACTCTGTCTAAAAAAAAAAAAGAATCACAAATGATCCTAAACAAACTATTATTCCTGAAAAGTTATTTCACACAAATGTGAATATGAATAACACATTTCTCAGAGACGACAAGTGTGTGAGCTGTTGCTACACAAACAGAAGTGTGTGTCTCTACCTCTCTATCTATTATTCATTTATTTATTAATGTTGATTGAGTGGTACACACTGGGGTAGTCTTGCACAGTTTTTCCAATGTGGTTTCACTGCAAATGGCAAATAAATGAATCTGATCTAAGAGGAATAACCCCATCAGCAACAGTCATTTATATACGCAACAAAAATATTACATTAAACAGACACAAATAAAAGGACAAAAGCTCAACACATTCTCTCTCACACACACACACACACACACACACACACACACACACACACACAGAGTAAATACATATACTGATGGGAAATACAACTTTACACAACAACAGAAGAACAGAAGTTACGTTTACCCATGATACGTGTGTGTGTGTGTGTGTGTGTGTGTGTGTGTGTGTGTGTGTGTGCGTGTGTCGGTGTGTGTAGGTATGAGTGTATTATATATATTTTTTCCATATCTTCATTGCTGCTGATGTTACAAAGTCCAGTCTTATGTGTGTGTGTTGGTTTGTGTGCGTGTGTGTGCGTCTGTGTGTGTCAGTGTGTGTGTGTGTGCGTGCGGTGTGTGTGTGTCTGTGTGTGATATGCATTATAATCCTGTGTTCCATATTTACACATAGATGCTGCAGTAATAGTCTTGTCTTGTCTGTGCTCTGTTTGCAGATGGACGGCTTTAACAGCAGAGTGGAGCCCCCTCTACAGGATGCGTGCGGTACTGCAGCCCAAGCCGGAGAGGAAGAAGAAGAGGAGGAAGAGGAGAAAGAGGAGGAGGGAGGTGGGGTGCTGAGCTAAGTGCATCAATAAATCTTGTGAAATCCAGCAAGAGGGAAGGGAGAGAGGGACCGGTCAGTGCGAGAGAACAGCAGTGCTTTGCCTTTGTTCGGGTGTCATTTTCACCTGTGGCTTTGAAAATAAAATATACATTAAATAAATTAAAAAATATTAAATTATGTGTAATATATAAAGAAAACAAGAACTTTTTTTTTTTTAAATTATAAGTATAGTAGAAAGGTGTTTTATTCAAAGGATGCTGTCTAATTTAATGTATTATAGGATGATTTTCTACTTCCGGGTGGATCATGAAGACTATTGGTCCTCTCACATGTCAATCATTCTTCGTCAAATAAGACCAGAGAGTTTGGTTCTAAATGTGGAGAGGGCCTTTCTTTTCTAAAAAACTAGGAAAATCTTTTTTGTTATACCTTTAAATACTGAACAATTAGAAAAAACATATTTTTTGCAGCTAAAATCTAGACCAGACAATAAAAAAACAGGATTCTTTTCTTTTTCTACTCTATATTAAAATACAGTTTTAAAACAGTAAAAAAAAAAAAAAAAACATTGTTATGGTTTTTTTTGTGACAGAACAAACAAGAAATCTCTCTCTGACCTACTGTAAGTATTAGTTAGTATTTTAGTATTTTTAATTTCATTCATTCGTGGGGTTTAGAATGCGTGTCAAAATGTGGCTAAAACATGGAGGCGTCTACGTCTGTCTGTTTAGTCGAGTACGTTTAAAGTATATGTTTGATTTGAATCATTTATATATTTAAATCCCCTCCAGCAGCAGCGTTTGATCTTCCAGAGTGTCCCTGAACACACCACAAACACACAATTGACCTGAGCACGTTCTGTCTGCGTTAAAACAGAAAATGTCAACTCGACAAGACAAAATGATGTTATTTTGAAAAGATAAAGTCTTCTTTGGAGTGAGAAAATAACATTTGTGAAAAAAATTGCTTTGTTCCATCTTGTTTCAAAACGTAAATCCAGAAACATTTTGCCAAAGCCATTGCTGTCGACCAATCAGATGGAGCCTTGTGTAAAAAGTCTTTGGCTTCTTCACGGATGATTAGCAGTATTGTGGAAAAAAACCTCACAGGGACCAGATCAGTGGCTCTGATGGAAGAGCATTGGCCTTTAAGCCTGAAGGTTGTGGGTTTGAGTCCACCTCGAGACCTTCTCCACCGATGACTGCTGTCGTTGTGTCCTTGGGCAAGACACTAAACCCACTTTGCCTATAAGGGGCGTGTATATGTTTGTGTGTGAGTGTGTGTATCAAAGTGAGATTTCCCCATTGTGGGAAAAATAAAGGGTCTTCTTCTTCTTCTTCTTTTTCTTCTTCACGCTCATGAGCCACCTGGAAGTTTACTCTCAGTTTTTTTCAATTTTTTTTTTTGACTAAAGAGAGTCAAGACATGGTTTATTTCATACGTCACACATTCATCAAGTAAGTAATATTTATTTATATAGCGCCTTTCACAGACCAGAGTTACTCCACACAGAGATGGGAGCAGGGCCAGTACAGGAGGCACACACCTATTGTAAATGTTTTTAGTGGTAGGGGAAACCGGAGCACCCGGAGGAAACCTACGCAGACATGGGGAGAACACGCAAACTCCACTCAGAAAGGCCCTGTCCCGACTGGGATTCGAAACCAGGACCTTCTTGCTGAGAAGCCAGAGTGCTAACCACTCAGCCACCGTGCCGGAAAGACTATGTGTCATATCAAGAGACATCGAAAGAACATACAACGGATAAAATGGATACACAATCATACCAGACACACAATCGTAGCAGATACACAATCATACATACAAAATACAACAAAAATACACAGGACACATATTGTATTCAAAGATGCAGTAAAAAAGGCAAAAGTTAAAACATACAAATTAGGTATATACCAAAAAATTATAGTTGTTTGTCAATTGTTGTGTTGCGTTTTTAATTTCTAAATCAAACAATTGGGTCAGTGTCAGGCCTAGAAGTGCCAGAGAAAAACAAGATCTCGTCTTTCTGATTCAAACCAAATTCAAATCATTCAAATCAATAATAATATCAATAATACTGATTCCACGGACGTACTGCTGTCGGTCCCACTGCTGCTTTACTTTCCAGAACCATGAGAGAGACCAGAGAGAGACCAGAGAGAGACCAGAGAGAGACCAGAGAGAGAGACCAGAGAGAGACTAGAAAGAGAGACCAGAGAGAGACTAGAGACGGACCAGAGAGAGATTAGAGAGAGAGACCAGAGAGAGAGACCAGAGAGAGACTAGAGAGAGAGACCAGAGAGAGACTAGAGACGGACCAGAGAGAGATTAGAGAGAGAGACCAGAGAGAGGAGAGAGATCAGAGAGAGAGACCAGAGAGAGACTAGACAAGAGGAGACCAGAGGAGAGGCTAGAGACGAGAGCCACAGAGAGAGACCAGGAGAGAGCAGAGGACCAGAGGAGAGACCAGGGAGACGAGAGAGACCCAGAGAGAGACCGAGAGAGAGACCAGGACATGAGACCACAGAGAGACATAGAGAGAGACCAAGAGAGACGAGGACCCATGGAGAGAGACCAGAGAAGAGAGAAGAGTAAGTTAAGTAAGTAAGTAGTAAGTTTTTATTTATATAACCGCCTTTTCACTGCAGACCTGAGTCTCAAAGCGGTTTACAATTGTTAATTTGGGCATTTGTCTCTCCACTCCACACAGAGATGGGAGCAGGGTTGCCAGTACAGGAAGCGCATGTCAGAACTATTGGACAAAGAGACCAGAGGAGAGGACAGAGACCAAGAGACGAGAGAGAGACCAGAGAGAGGACCTGAGAACCCAGAGAGTGAGGGAGAGGTAGAGGGAGGACACAGAGAGAGACTCAGGAGAAGCGGAGACCAGACGAGAGAGGACAGGAGGAGAGAGAGAGAGACCCAAGAGAGAGACCAGAAGACACCGCAGCACCCAGAGAGCGACCAATGAGAGAGACCAGAGAGAAGTCCGAAAGAGAGACCACGAGTGAGACCAGAGAGAGAGACCGAGAGACGAGAGCAGAAGAGACCAGACAGAGAGAGACCAGAGAGAGGACGCCCAGAGAGAGTGAGGAGAAGAGAGAGAGAACAAGATCCAGCGAGAGGCGACCAGAGAGGAGACCCAGAGAAGACCAGGAGATTACGGCCAGACCTGTCATGACGACCGAGATCCAGAGAGGGAGACCAGAGAGAGGGGAGAGGACCAGAGAGAGACTTGAGAGAGACAGACAGAGAGAGACAGAGAGAGACAGAGAGAGACCAGAGAGAGACCAGAGAGAGACCAGAGAGAGACAGGAGAGAGACCAGAGAGAGAGACCAGAGAGGAGACCAGAGAGAGAGACCAGAGAGAGACCAGAGAGAGAGAAGAGAGAGGGACCAGAGAGAGACCAGGAGAGAGACCGAGAGAGAGAGAGAGACCAGAGAGAGAGACCAGAGAGAGAGACCAGGAGAGACAGAGGAGAGAAAGAGGAGAGACCAGAGAGAGACCAGAGAGAGAGACAGAGAGAGGACCAGAGAGAGGAGACCAGAGGACGAGAGACCAGAAGAGGAGACCAGAGAGAGAAGACAGAGAGAGAGACCAGGAGAGAGACCAGAGGAGAGAGAGAGAGAGACCAGAGAGAGACGAGAAAGAGAGAGAGAGACCAGAGAGAGAGACCAGAGAGAGAAGAGAGACCGAGAGAGACCAGAGAGAGAGAGGAGAGAGAGGCCAGAGAGAGGACCAGAGAGAGAGACCAGAGAGACCAGAGAGAGAGACCAGAGAGGAGACCAGAGAGAGACCAGAGAGAGACCAGAGAGAGACCAGAGAGAGAGACCAGAGAGAGACCAGAGAGAGACCAGAGAGAGACCAGAGAGAGGCCAGAGAGAGACCAGAGAGAAGACCAGAGAGAGACAAGAGAGAGACCAGAGAGAGACCAGAGAGAGACCAGAGAGAGACCAGAGAGAGACCAGAGAGAGACAGAGAGAGAGACCAGAGAGAGACCAGAGAGGAGACCAGAGAGAGACCAGAGAGAGAGAGACCAGAGAGAGAGACCAGAGAGAGACCAGAGAGAGACCAGAGAGGAGAGACGAGAGAGAGAGAGAGGACCAGAGAGAGTCAGTGAGAGTCCAGAGAGAGACCATAGAGACCAGAGAGAGACCAGAGAGAGACCAGAGAGAGAGACAGAGAGAGAGACCAGAGAGAGAGAGACCAGAGAGAGAGACCAGAGAGAGAGACCAGAGAGAGAGACCAGAGAGAGAGACCAGAGAGAGACCAGAGAGAGACCAGAGAGAGACCAGAGAGAGACCAGAGAGAGACTAGAGAGAGACCAGAGAGAGAGACCAGAGAGAGACAGACAGAAGAGAGAGAGACCAGAGAGAGACCAGAGGCCAGAGAGAGACCAGAGAGAGACCAGAGAGAGTCCAAGAGAGAGACCAGAGAGAGACCAGAGAGAGACAGAGAGAGAGACCAGAGAGACGGAGACCAGAGAGAGACCCAGAGAGACCAGAGAGAGACCAGAGAAGAGACCAGAGAGAGCGATACAGAGAGAGACCAGCGAGAGACCAGAGAGAGATGACCAGAGAGAGACCAGAGAGAGACCAGAGATAGACCAGAGAGAGACCAGAGATGAGACCAGAGCAGAGAGACCAGAGAGATGGCCCGATCGTTAGAGACAGCGAGAGAGACAGTGTTCAGCTTGTTATACGGTGGTTTCTGGTTTTTATCACAGGGGTAATGTGTTCTAAAGGATTAACCATACAAGTGCCATGGTAAAAATGATGCATCAGTGTTTTGAGGCTGTAAAATCCCTCACTTTTGAAGGCACCTGAACTCACGACTGCTATAGTGAGAGAGACCAGCAAGAGAGACCAGAGAGGGACCAGTGAGAGACCAGAGAGGGACCAGAGAGAGAGACCAGAGAGTGACCAGTGAGAGACCAGCGAGGGACCAGAGAGGGACCAGAGAGTGACCAGTGAGAGACCAGCGAGGGACCAGAGAGGGACCAGAGAGAGAGACCAGAGAGAGACCTGAGAGGGACCAGAAAGACCAGAGAGAGACCAGAGAGAGAGACCAGAGTGACCAGAGAAAGACTAGAGAGAGACCAGAGAGAGACCAGAGAGGGACCAGAGAAAGACCAGAGAGAGACCAGAGAGACCTGAGAGAGACCAGAGAGAGAAACCAGGAAGAGAGACCAGAGAAAGACCAAGAAGACACGAGAAAGATGCCCGATAGAGAGACAAGAGAAAGATCAGAGTGAGTGACCAGAAAGATAGACCAGAGAGACCAGAGGACTAGTCAAATTAATACTTTTTAAATATCTTAAAAAGTTAGGGTCAAACTCCAGGAAGTGTTGTAGATTCGATCATGTGCAAACTCCACAGCTATTTGCATGTTCTTCCGGTCTTTTAGGTGTGAGAAAAGTCCGAGTAAAACCTCAGGCATGGCTCTTCTCCATCATCACAGTGAGGCCAGTCTCCCCCCTGAGCCTTCTCCCGGGGCTGGGGGGAGGCAGAGGGGAGAGGGGGGTTAGAACGGTCTCAGTCTGGCAGCAGAGAGAGGGGGGGGTATCAGGGGCCGCACCCGGGGCATGACCCAAGAGTCTAGGGTTCTGTGTCTGAAGACCGGCTCCACATGGAAGCCTGTCTGTGCCCATTATAATCAGATTTTTCACTCTATTGTGCCTTAAAGCTGGGGTACGTAACTTTGAAACAACAACAAATGAACTCTCAATTTATTCCATGTCACTGGATTTAAAAAACTTTGCTCCTGCCACTAGTTTTCACATGTATGTTTGGGCCTCTGTCACATATTACTATCTGGTCTCTCTCTGGTCTCTCTCCGGCCTCTCTCTGGTCTCGCTCTGGTCTTTCTCTCTGGCCTCTCTAGTCTCTCTCTCTCTTGTCTCGCTCTGGTCTCTCTCTCTGGCCTCTCTCTGGTCTCTCTCTAGTCTCTATCTATCTGGTCTCTCTCTCTCTCTGGGTTCTCTCTGTCAATCTGGTCTTTCTCTGGTCTCTCTCTGGTCTCTCTCTGGTCTCTCTCTGGTCTCTCTCTGGTCTCTCTCTGGTCTCTCTCTGGTCTCTCTCTGGTCACTCTCCGGTCTCTCTCTCTGGTCTCTCTCTCTGGTCTCTCTCTCTGGTCTCTCTCTCTGGCCTCTGTCAGGTCTCTTTCTGGTCTCTCTCTGGTCTCTCTCTGGTCTCTCTCTGGTCTCTCTCTCTGGCCTCTGTCTGGTTTCTCTCTGGTCTCTCTCTGGTCTCTCTCTCTGGTCTCTCTCTGATGGTCTCTCTCTGGTCTCTCTCTCTAGTCTCTCTCTCTGGCCTTTGTCTGGTCTCTCTGATTTCTCTCTGGTCTTTTTCCCCTTTTGATTTTTGCCTTTGAAACAGAATTATTACCTTTCATTAAGTTTTGGCCGATCACAGAGAGTTTCAGGCTGATCACATATTTTACCCTTATTCCAAAACATGAAGAGACAAAACGAACGGTCTCCTTCTTGTGTTGAATCGTCAACAATAACGTCTTCTTTAACGCGCTGTTGTGTGTCTAAAACAACACAAGCAACACAAACAGGAGCTGTGCGGCGTGACTGCCCGGGCGCAGAGTGGACGCGACACGGCAGAACGGCGGCGGGCCCGTGCGGCTGACACCAAATCAATGGCACTTTTCCGCGTTATCAATTAAAGAGGTGTAATTACAAGCGTGGAGAATTGCCTTTCACAAACAGACGAGACGCCGGAGCCTTCCCCCGAGTCGCTGACCCCGGCCGGCCCCTAGCGAGCGACCTACAGCACCTGAGCACGAGTCCGGTCGGTCGTCTCAGCTTTAGATTTATTCACTTTTGATTTCTGAGACTCCGTGGAATTCATTAAAGGAAAGCCGTCACCGTGTTGGACTTTAAGTTATGCCGTTTTTCCAGGTCCACGCCCCTCCACACATCTGAAACCTGATATGAACCCAATCCATGAAGGGGATACAAAATAAAATTGTTTTTAATTAGATAACTGCATGATTTATACATTTTCAGTCAAAAATGTGTTTTTAAACTTTTACTTATTCCAGAAGTTACTACAGAACAAGTGTTGTTTATTAACAGCCTCAGTCCTGGGTCTACAGCCTCAGTCCTGGGTCTACAGCCTCAGTCCTGGGTCTACAGCCTCAGTCCTGGGTCTACAGCCTCAGTCCTGGGTCTACAGCCTCAGTCCTGGGTCTACAGTCTCAGTCCTGGATCTACAGCCTCAGTCCTGAATCTACAGCTTCAGTCCTGGGTCTACAGCCTCAGTCCTGGATCTGCAGCCTCAGTCCTGGATCTACAGCCTCAGTCCTGGGTCTACAGCCTCAGTCCTGGGTCTACAGCCTCAGTCCTGGATCTACAGCCTCAGTCCTGGATCTACAGCTTCAGTTCTGGGTCTACCGCCTCAGTCCTGGATCTACAGCTTCAGTCCTGGGTTTACAGCCTCAGTCCTGGATCTGCAGCCTCAGTCCTGGATCTACAGCCTCAGTCCTGGATCTACAGCTTCAGTTCTGGGTCTACCGCCTCAGTCCTGGATCTACAGCTTCAGTCCTGGGTCTACAGCCTCAGTCCTGGATCTGCAGCCTCAGTCCTGGATCTACAGCCTCAGTCCTGGATCTACAGCTTCAGTCCTGGGTCTACAGCCTCAGTCCTGGATCTGCAGCCTCAGTCCTGGATCTGCAGCCTCAGTCCTGGATCTACAGCCTCAGCTCTGGGTCTGAGGCTGTAGACCCAGGACTTCTATGTTAAAAACCCACTTGTCACATTGAAACGCATTGAATTGTGACATTTGTTGTAAAGATTTTGAACACAGACAAGATGCAAATTTAAACTAGAGAAGATGCAGTCATTCTAATCCTAAACACTGGTCCAGGTTTGCGGCCCGGTGCACTACGCGGTCCTGAAAACATATTTGGTCCGGTGCCAAAGAGCAGAATGTATTCACCGCGGCCCTCACAGCAGCTGGGTCCTGCGCATTAGCCAATACAACACACGACACGCAACCTTCGGCACCTGGAAGCCCTTTTGGAGCGCGTTCGGAACAGATGGATGCTGCTCCGCCATTATCCACGCATTACCTGCGTCCGTCAAAGTGCCGCGACAATACAGACGCTCGTGAAGCCATCAGGAATCACCACGGAGAGAGAAGGGGGGGCACAGCTGCAGGTTAACATAAGAATTCTGCTGCTCCGGTCTAAAGAGGCGCGATTAGAAAACACATGTCGATAAATGTCCCTTATCCTTAGACTCTTCTGCATCTGCAAGGAACTGCTGAAGAATACTGTATGTGAGGACCCTCGGAAAGGCCTGAGGCTGTAGATCCAGGACTGAGGGTTTAGATCCTGGACTGAGGCCGTGGACCCAGGACTGAGGCTGTAGATCCAGGACTGAGCCTGTAGATCCAGGACTGAGGCTGTAGACCCAGGACTGAGGCTGTAGATCCAGGACTGAGGCTGTTGATCCAGAACTGAGGGTTTAGATCCAGGACTGAGGCTATAGACCCAGGACTGAGGCTAAAGATCCAGGACTGAGGGTGTAGATCCAGGACTGAGGGTTTAGATCCAGGACTGAGGCTGTAGATCCAGGACTCAGGACTGGGGAGGCTCCCATGTGTATATTACTTTATTACTCTAATCAGCTCCCAAGCCATTTGTACATTTTAAATTTACTCTTCTCAGTCCAAAACCTTTCCAATAAGAACCGTTTTCATACCGGCTCTTCAATACCACTGTATATCTTAACCATGCTTCTAGATTTCAATCAAAAGTTAAGGTTATGAACAGTTAGTGGGAACAGCAGGCTCTGAATGCCGCAGTGTCCGGACCACACAAACAACGCAAAAACAACTCCATACAACTTTGAGAAATGCAGCCAGAATATTCCGTTTAGCACTCTTTGGGGACAGGTCTCGTGTGACAGTGTGTGAGACAGTGTGTGTGTGACAGTGTGTGTGAGAGGAGCGTGTGAGCGTGGGTCAGGTTGTGTTTGCTCACAGCGGTCAGCAGCTCTCGTCCAGTCCGTCTCTGTCTCTCAGTTCTCATCTGTGCGCCCCCCGTCTGCCTACGTAACAACTGTAACAACAAACCGGTCCCATCAAAGAGATCGGAGACACTGACCTCAGCTCTGGACTGAGACCCTCTGAGACCGCTGTGGAAGACCTGTTATATGGTCGGTTTCCTGGTTTTGTGAAGGCTGTGTTTTGGCTATACGTTCATAAACACCAGGGCGCTGCAAAAAATGAGCAAATGTGAGGTAGTTATTGCTTGAATCGAGTGGTTTTTGCCTTTAGATCCAGGACTGAGGGTTTAGATCCGGGACTGAGGGTTTAGATCCAGGACATTCTGACATTCGGTCTTTAACCCTTTAATGGTTCCCTCAACTTTTTGGTGGATCGCTTTTTGAGTCACTACATTTACTTCATTGCGGCATCTCTTTCCCTAGAATCTCTATCAATCTGCATCTCAATCATTTGATAAGGCCTAAAATTAAAAAAACTAGGGGTTAAAAAAAAATATATAATAATAATAATAATTTGTGTTTTTACTGCTCCCACATCTTGAAAAATTGGCATCGCTTACTTCAAGGAGTGAACATGAAAGGGTTAAACAAAATTTGCCAAAACATTTCTTGTATCTTTTTATAACAAGAAATCTAGTTTTAAGGCAGTCAAAATGCAATTAAATTAAGATTTTCCCGTAATAATCATTTGTGATGGTGTTTCAAATCGCCTCTGCAAAAACATTCTATCCCTGCATCTCTTTGTATATGTTTTATTCTCTTCATTTAAAGGAGGGTTATAGATACAATGCCATAAAACATCCCAAGAGCCAGTTAAGACCATTTCACGGCTCCTTTTCTCTGTGTGAGTTGCGTGGTCCTTGTGTGGTCTGTGTGTGTGTGTGTGTGTGTGCTGCAACACCAAAATGTCCTCACTGTGGGAAAAATACAGGTTCTCTTATCTTGTCTTTTCATTGCATCAAACCATTAGAATAAGTTTAACATAATTTGTATTGGTCTAATGTTCTATGGCATTGTATCTATAGCCGTCCTTTAAATGAAGAGATTAAAACATATAAAAAGAGCTGCAGAGGTACATTATTGAGCCTAACTGGTGTCTTCAGTCTGGAAACGCCACTTGTGAGCGTAACATTACAGATTTTATGATCCCGCTGTAAAAACACGCAGTACGCCGCCGAACCTGACCTCCAGCAGGGCCTTGTACTCCTAAATCCTTATGGACAGATAAAGCAGTGCGCCGCAGCCGTCTGATGGCAGCTTTTATTGGTCCATAAGCAGGTATCGACTCCCTGTCCGCTCCCATCACGTCTCAGGTAGCTCTCCACAAACATTTCATTTACTCCGCTTCCCAGAGGTCCCCGATTATCCGCCGGCACTTCCAGCGATGGACACGGATATAAATGTAGTGACTGGAAACTGGAGGATTTGTGGGGGTTTTTTACACGCATTTTACACACATACACACACTGCCTGTACTTATAAACCAGTCACAATAATAATAATAAAGCATGGGTTTTCTACAGCGCTTTCTCGGACTCTCAAATACGATTCACGGCGTTGTTCCTTCACTCAATACACGGTGGTGACAGACAACTACTGTAGCTACCACAGCTGCCCTGGGGCACACTGACAGAAGAGAGGCATCCAATGTGACCCGCCACTGAGAATGTTTTGAGGAATATAAGGAGGGCCAGGTTGTGAAGGGATTTGAAGGTGATGAGGAGAACCTTCTAATGTATGCGGTACAGGACGGGGAGCCAGTTCTTTGAGGACAGGGGTTATGTGGTCTCTTTTGCAGGTGTATTTTCCAGTTTTTGGAGTAGAGGAGAGACCATTGAGAGCTCTACATTGCGTGTCCTCTGTCCTCGTTCTACAGCTTGAGTCCTGAACCTATAGCCCATCCGACAGGGAGCGGATCCTTCCCTCAATCTAGGCCTCCCCGAAGTTTCTCTTTTTACTACTACTGGGATTTGAGTTTTTCCATCCCAATTCAGGAGTGTCCGAACAGCATTACTTCTTCACGCTTTTGCTGGTATTTTGGCCCATTCTTCCATGCTTCTGTTTTAGGGATACCATATACAGTACCTTGAGTCAGTATTATGCAACATTGGCCTGAGACACGCTTACCCTTTTGCCCTGGGCTCCCTCCCCTCATTATTGTTCCTCCCAGATCAGATCGTGGTCGTGGAGATCCGCTGCTGACAATGAGACCCGCTCATTCTTTGTGCTTGCAGGTACAATATTTACACGGTCTATTCTTTGGTCCAGGAGAAAAGGAGGAGTTTTGTAGAGTGGGCGCTGAGTGAGAATCCAAAGAGCAGACGGCTGAAGCGATGGAGCCGAATGTGGGCCGCGCTCACAATCACAGGAAACGCCCCACTCGGCCTCAAAGCCACAACACAGACACAGGGAAAAGACATGAACCTGTAGATCCAGGACTGAGGCTGTAGGTCCAGGACTGAGGCTGTAGGTCCAGGACTGAGGCTGTAGGTCCAGGACTGAGGCTGTAGGTCCAGGACTGAGGCTGTAGATCCAGGACTGAGGCTGTAGATCCAGGACTGAGGCTGTAGATCCAGGACTGAGGCTGTAGGTCCAGGACTGAGGCTGTAGATCCAGGGCCGAGGCTGTAGGTCCAGGACTGAGGCTGTAGATCCAGGGCCGAGGCTGTAGATCCAGGACTGAGGCTGTAGGTCCAGGACTGAGGCTGTAGATCCAGGACTGAGGCTGTAGACCCAAGACTGAGGCTGTAGACCCAGGACTGAGGCTGTAGGTCCAGGACTGAGGCTGTAGATCCAGGACTGAGGCTGTAGGTCCAGGACTGAGGCTGTAGATCCAGGGCCGAGGCTGTAGATCCAGGACTGAGGCTGTAGGTCCAGGACTGAGGCTGTAGATCCAGGACTGAGGCTGTAGACCCAAGACTGAGGCTGTAGTCTGATGTTATGCCATTTATGACCATTTCATCTCAAATTATCTCCGTGACAATGTGTTCGCAGTGCAAAAACAGCTCTAGAAAGTTCAATCTTCCACATATTTAGCCCATCTCCAATGTTGGTGCGGCCTCCGACAAATTACAAACCTTGTCTCATTAGGAACAGAGAAACTGGAGTCAAATATTTACAAAGGTGTAATCCTGAAGCCGTGTGCAGCACAGTATTGTGTGGAGCAGATGTGGAGAAGTCTGGACCCGGCCCGAGACCAGGCCCCTTCGCTTGTTGAGACAGGTTGTCAAACAGCCGAAGAAAAGAGCTGGTAGATGAGAACGTTTACAAAGGAGAGGTTTGCTTCTCCAGAGTGTGCAGGATCGCTCGTCACCTCCGTCCTGTTTGTGTGGAGTGATGTGAGGGTCACTCCAGGCAATAGTCAGAACCACCCAGGGTTTACAGACCAGCCAGGCCATAGTCAAAACCACCCAGGGTTCAAAGACCAGCCAGGCCATAGCCAGAATTATCCAGGGTTCACAAATCTGCCAGGCCATAGTCAGCACCACCCGGGGTTCACAGACCAGCCAGGAAATAGTCAGCACCATCCAGTGTTCACAGACCAGCCAGGCCATAGTGAGCACCATCCAGGGTTTATAGACCAGCCAGGAAATAGTCAGCACCACCCAGGGTTCACAGACCAGCCAGGAAATAGTCAGCACCATCCAGGGTTCACAGACCTGCCAGGCCATAGTCAGCATCATCCAGGTTTCACAGACCTGCCAGACCATAGCCAGAATTATCCAGGGTTCACAAATCTGCCAGGCCATAGTCACCACCACCCAGGGTTCACGGACCAGCCAGGAAATAGTCAGCACCACCCAGGGTTCACAGACCAGCCAGGAAATAGTCAGCACCATCCAGGGTTTACAGACCAGCCAGGAAATAGTCAGCACCATCCAGGGTTCACAGACCTTCCAGGCAATAGTCAGAATCATCCAGGGTTCACAGACCAGTCAGGAAATAGTCAGAACCACCCAGGGTTCACAGACCAGTCAGGAAATAGTCAGGACCACCCAGGGTTCACAGACCAGCCAGGCCGTAGTCAGTACCACCCAGGTTTTAACTGACTAAGCTTCATACAAAAAGTCTTTATTAAAAATTGTTTTGCAGATGAGAATGTTGAGGAGTTCTAAATAAAAACTGATGTTCTTTCGGAAATTATAAAAATATAAGTCTGTAGCAATTATAGCTTTTTAAAAATTCGAAACAGAACAAAAAATAAGTCTTTATAATTCAGAATTTTCCCTTTTTACAATTTTCAATGTAATTTTTTTTTTATGTTTACTTGACCGAATACATTCTAAAAAATAGTCAAATCCCAATAGAGACATACATTTGTAAATTTCATATTTTTTCAAGTACAAAATAATACAAAGTGTGTTCCTGCCGCCGCTGATCTGGAGCCAGGAGCTGCTTCTATCAAGGCTTTTACCACTGGGGACATATTAAAACATTTTCTCAGCTACCTTCAAAACTTAGCAATTAGCATGCAGTGGGAGCGGGCCTGTTCTCTTTCTAGTTAAAGGTGATCCCTCTTAAGCGGCATTAGGATCACCAGGGACCAGCGGAGGACAGGCAACAGCTGGAGGCGGGTCCCACATCTGACGCTTACAACCTTCTTTCATCTGCTTTAAACACATCATTCAAACACGCAGCAATTAATACTGACTTTGTGGAGCTGCTGTTTGATAAACGTGAACGGCGGGCAAACTGAGGCCTGCGGGCCGATGGTGGCTCTCCGGGTCGTGTTCTGTGGCCCTCTGCAGCTATCGACAAGTCACAGTGTCATCCAGCCAACTTCAGCTCGGACGTTATGGGCACGTTTATCCCGTGTGAAATTCAGGATATCTGGAATCCAGTTGTTGCATGTTGGTTTTCTCTGGTCTCTCTTTCTGGTCTGTTTATGTCTTCATGGTTTCTCCCTCTGGACCCTCTCTCTACTCTCTCTCTCTCTCTGTTCAACATCCAGTCTATCTCTCTGGTCTCTCTCTGATCTCATCCTGCTCTCTCTTTCTGGTCCCTCTCTGGTCTTTCAAGTCTCTCTCTGGTCTCTCTCTGTGGTCTCTTTTTGTTCTCTCTCTGGTCTGTTTTTGTTCTCTAAAATCCAGTTGTTGACTCGCACTCATTGTAAGCACGAATTTATCTTTTGAGTAAACATTTGTCATTCAGCCAACTTCAGCTCCATCACATTTTAACCACTATAAACATGTCCTACCTCATTTTAAACCTCAGAACGGCCTGAATCCAGTCAAATAGTCCGTGAATTAAAGTCTTACTAAAGACAGTGGCTTCGTGTACCATCCTGTAATATATTTCAGAGTAACAACAATAGCGTTATCTATGAGCCACAGAAACAGCACGTCATTTGTCGCCGACTCTTTCTCTGAGTGCATTACCTCTTTGGAACATTATCGTCTTGACACTGAAAAGGTCACATGTTGTAGACGGCTGTGATTTTTCCATCTTCCTGCAGCTTGTCTTATAAAATACTCAGTACCTGCTCCGCTCTGCCCGAGTCTCCTGATGGCTCCAGTCGCCTTTTATTATGAGTGTCTGCTGCCGACCTGTGTGTGTGTGTGCATGCATGTAGGTGTGTGTGTGTGTGTGCATGCATCTGTGTTTGTGAGTGTGTGTGCATATCTGTGTGGGTACGTGTGCATGTGGTGTGTAGGTGTGCGTATTTGTGTGTGTGTGTTTGCGTATATAGGTATGTGTGTGTGTGTGGGGGGGGGGGGGGGGGGGGGGGGGGTTGTATGTGTGAGTGTGAGCGTGTATATAATTCAAGAAAATGCAAAAGTTTTCGATCAAATAAAAGGGGGTGTGCGCATGTGCCTGTGGAGTATCATTAAAGAAATAGAAACCACCCATATGTTTTAGATGAAATACTGTATGTGTGTGTGTTTATGCATATGTGTGTGTGTGTTTGTGTGTGTATTCTTTAACTTCTAGATCAAGCAAATACATACATTAACATTTATACTGCAGATGTAAACACATGCCCACAGCAGGTCGGAAAATCAAAGAACCCTTGAAGAAACCTGGAGATCCACACGTTAAAGAGCCGGAATGAACGCAACACAATCCTCTCCTTGTCGAACTACGGCGGTTACATTATTAGCATCCAGGCTCCAGGCTGCGGTGCTCGTTGTGTAGTGGGGAGCAGGTGATGCGCAGCTGGAGCTATGACCATAAATATGCGTGTGTGTATTAGCGCGCAGAGGTTGAAGAGGGCCGGTCTGCGCTCGCCGTGGCTGAGAGCGGTTGCCTTCACCTGGGGCGGACAGCTGATGGCCTCCTGCATAAGTCATGAGGCCCCGGATCACTCCAGTGTTTATGAACATACATCAATAATGCACGGCGACGGTGAAGCTGAGATTCTGAAGTGCAGAGCGGGTCAAACGTGAGCGAGTCGTCTGGTTTGGGAAACGGGAGCGTGTGGAAATTCCAAGGGCCGGATTGTCAAGTTAAAAAACGACTACTTTCAATGAGCTCTCCATGGCCTCGCACCAAAGTATATCTGTGACATGCTAGTGCTGTGAGAACAAACTGGGACTCTGAGGAGCAGAGGGACTGCCCTACTGCTGGGACTCTGAGGAGCACACGGACTGGCCTCCTGCTGGGACTCTGAGGAGCACAGGGACTGGCCTCCTGCTGGGACTCTGAGGAGCACAGGGACTGGCCTCCTGCTATTGACTCTGAGGAGCACAGGGACTGGCCTCCTGCTATTGACTCTGAGGAGCACAGAGACTGGCCTACTGCTTTTGACTCTGAGGAGCACAGGGACCGGCCTCCTGCTGGTCCCAGAGTCAGGACTGAACATGGGGAGGCATCGTTTCAGATTTGCGCAACCAAAATCTGGAACAGTCTTCCTGAAAATGTGAGGCTTCCGGATACAAAACAGATCAGTTTCGCTGCAACAACTGAAGGCTCTATCTTCCTTCTTTTTAATGTACTGAGATTATTTATTTGTGTAATATTATTATTAGGTTGTATTTATCATCAACCAGTAGTTCAACACTTTCTATATAACGTTTGTGATTTATAAAAGACAAATTGTTAATTGGACTTATATATTACTAAAGTGTAAAGGACCTAAAACTGAACCCTGGGGAATCCCATCTCACTGACTTGTACATGTATTATTTCTGTATGTTTTTAATTGCTAGGCGCTTTTTGAAAGGCGCTATACAAAAAAACTTTACTTTCTTAGTTACAAGTCTGTATTGTGAATGCACGACAGGGAACACATCTAACTTTTGCTCAAAAATGTACTCAATCTACCAGTTTCTTCCACAAAGAATCTGAGCTGGAGACAAGACCTTGACATTCTTATCCTGACAGGGGAAGGTAGTCATGTACTCTCTTTGTCTGAAAAAAACGGCACAGGCGAGCTAACCGTTCTCATTTCACGGCACAGATGGCTGGATCAGACAGGTACAAGCACACCACAACATGTCCCTCCCCATTGTCCCACGGTTCATGCATAAATTAGGTTCCTCGGCGGTCCAGGTTCCTCCCATGGCTCCTGTCTGCACCGAGATCCAGACCTCAGCCCTCCCATTACCAGCCATCGGCGCTAAGCAGAAATGATACCGCCAGCACTTTGTGTCACACGTCCTTATAGTCAACAGCGCTCGCGTGGAAGCCGAGGGGGGGGGACCTTTTCGGGCCATCTGTGCGCTAAAAAGGTGGGCGGGTCTCACGAGAGGCAGAGGACAGTGTTGTACCAGCGGCGCGCGCAAGATGAAATATTTACTTCTTACCTGTGTACTGCTAATGTCAGATGGCTCTGAGAGGTTTTACAGATTATGTGTTTGACAAGAGGAGGCAAGGGGGTGGGGGGGTAGCAAGAGATGAGGAAAAGGCTATTGCAAGGGCTGAGGGAAGGGCTAAGGCAAGGGCTGAGGCAAGGGCTGAGGCAAGGGCTGAGGCAAGGGCTGAGGCAAGAACGGTGGGAAGAGCTGAGGCAAGGGCTGAGGCAAGAGCTGTGGGAAGAGCTGAGGAAAGGGTTATTGCAAGGGCTGAGGCAAGAGCAGTGGGAAGAGCTGAGGCAAGGGCTGAGGCAAGAGCGGTGGGAAGAGCGGTGGGAAGAGCTGAGGCAAGGGCTGAGGCAAGAGCGGTGGGAAGAGCTGAGGAAAGGGTTATTGCAAGGGCTGAGGCAAGAGCGGTGGGAAGAGCTGAGGCAAGGGTTGAGGCAAGGGCTGAGGCAAGAGTTTAGGAAAGGGCTGAGGCAAGGTCTAAGGCAAGGGCTAAGGCAAGCAGTGAGGCAAGGGGGGGTTGGCAAGAGCTGAGGAAAGGGTTAAGGCAAGGGCTGACGCAAGAGCTGAGGCAAAAACTGAGGCAAGGGCCCTCCTGGTTTCTTTCGGTTGCTCCTTGCTGAAGCAGGAGGGTCGAAGACAGATGGTGATAGATGGTGATCCAGGACACTCGACATTCAATGACATTTATGTACTATTATCTGAATATCTGTTAGCTCCTGTGGACTCAGCACCTGCAGGAGGATCAGTGAGGGGCTGGTGCTCTGTGATTTGGGTGCAGCTCTAACTTCCACCCCCCGACCCAGAAATGGATTAAGGGGAAGAAAATAGATGGATGGATATGTACAACTGATAGCCATTTTTCTGTATTTGTTTGATAATGTGGTTGTTTTTTATACATCGCTGCTAAATACTGTACTGTAACTTTGTATTGCACCTTATTGCTCCAGTAATTGCACATTCTCCATTTGCTGCTAAATGTTGATTACTGTCTATTGTATCTTGCAATATACAGTAACTGTGCATCGTGACCTGGAACTGAAACTAACTTTTTACTGAACGGTATTTTAATATGAATGTTATTTTGAATTTTATTGTGAATACGTAACAATTAAACATGAACTTTGTCCTGAGACGGGGCATCATACGTCATTTGCGTTCAGAAACAACAAACATTAAAGGCTAGGCTTGTGTCCTGCCTCAGAAAGTCCGTAACCGGTCGCCATCTTCTCTCAATAACTGGGGTTTTAAATTGCGATTGTGCAGTGAACCACTTCGTTAAATTAACTTGTCGTGTTTTTTGAATGCATTTGGTGACTGTAGGTGGCTCAGGCTTTCACCAACAATTTTTCTTGCAGTCATTAAGATAATATAGAGAAGAAAGGTTGGATAAATGTCCAGTAAAAATATTTGGGTCAGGGTTAGGGTAACGAGATGAATATATATGTTATTTGATTGTATTATGACCACTACAAATGGGAAGTAACTTATAGTAAATCTGGTGCAACCATGTTTTTAATGTAACTGCACATTGTCCTCAATAAATTAAACTCCAAACTCTAAACTTTATTAACATTTATGTACATTGGTCATCAGCCGCTTATGGGCCGAGAATTTTTAATGGTTTCTTACATGTTTTTGTACATATTTAAGTCCAATAAAAAGTTAAAAAAGTATACCGAGACTGATAATACATATTCAAAGCGCCACTATTCCAAAGCAGACTTTTCAAACTCAGGCCCCGGGGCCAAATCCGGCTCACAAGACCAGTTTTAGTGGTCCCTGAAATGATTTTGAATTCCTGTTACATAAACTTGAAACATTCAATGGATATTGGCAACTATGGCATGTTACACCTCATTTTAATTTAAGTTTAGCATCAGGAAAACAACCATATATTTCAATATGTTCTAAAATGTAAACTAAAATGTAATTACAAATGAGTAGTTATTCAAATATTAATTTGTAAATACATCTCTTCTCAATATTTGGCCCAGTTGTGGGTGAATCCAAACCTAACCAGAAAAAATTATACAAATTTGTTACAAATAATACTTTTGGCCTAGCCTGGTCGTACCACACCATAGTGCAAATAAAATTTCATACTAAGGTCTGGAGGTGCTCCATTGAGCTCCATAAACAGGTGGGAGGGGTTAACTCCTTTTGCAGATTAAAACAATTGGATCTGAGTTCACGTATGTAATGAGCCCGAGTGAGTCATTAGCATTTAGCATTTAGCCTAGCCATCTCCTTTGCCGCTAACGGAGCCCGTGGAGAGTAGCACCACAATCTTTCCAGCGATTACATTTGTTAAACATTCCTCTTGCTTCGGCTTCAATTTCTTGATATAACCAGACCGGAATACTTTACTATCGCATTCTTCACCATTGCCAAACTACACCAGCCTCCCTCGCTCGTTGATTGGTCGGATGGATTTCAACCGATTGTAATCACAAACACAGGGACCAGACCCAGACGCAGAGTGTACGGATGGATAAGGCCAGGCTACTTTTGGACCAAACCATCTCTTATGTTTTCAAATTTGGCCTCCGACCAAAATGAGTTATCCATGTCTGTCATAAAGCATTGTTTTGCTCTGGACGACAGAAGTAAAACTCCTCAGGTCCTTTTGATGATTTTCACACGTTCAAATCTCAGATGAGCTTCTCCAAAAGCGGGTCGTCTTTGAACCTGAGCGGACAAACAGTTAAAGAGGAATGTATGAATATAGAAAGGTTCCTTCGGGTTGTGGAGCTGTAGCCAACATGTGAACATACATCACATGCATTATTAAAGAGGAGCGCCATGAGAGGAAAATATTTACATTCTTGCATAATTCCACCGAGCGTTCTGCTTAACAGCATAACCTACCTAGAATAGAGCAGAAAGAGAATCTGTTAAAGTCAAATTCTAGGTTTGAACCATAACAGACAAATGATTGACACAGTTTTGGTTTCGGAAAGTAGCACAGCATAGAAAACAGTAGATCACTGCAGTAATAATAATAATGTTAACCCCAAACCTCAAGCACCTTTGGAGGTCCCCAATGACGCCTGACAATATTAATATAAACACAAATTATAAAAAATAAAGAATAGATAAATGACTGGGAATGTGGTGGTGCCTGATGAAGGTTTAGCTTTGCATCAGCGGATATCAAAAATGTATTTGTTTACATTATGAAAAGTATTTTGACAAAGGTGCTTTGTGTGAGCTTGGTCTCTGAAATGTGCTATATCAATAATCACTACTATAATTTAATTTAACCTGAGTAGATTTTTCTGAACAAAACCAGGTACTGTTGGTTTGAATTTAACCAAAGTAGGTCAACGTAAAAATTATTATGTTTCAGTCAACAAATACAAATGTTGTGTTAGAATAAGATCAATTATGTTGTTGTTTTTTTAAGGTAATAATCTTTAAAATGAGGTATAACATACATGGCTTGTCAATGCTACAAGTTATTATTAATAATTTTAAATCATTTCAGGAGCCACTGGGGCCTTGTGTTTGGCACCTGTGCTGTAGGGGGAAGATTAAAGCTTGGGTATCTAACTTTCCAACCACAAAAACGTAACTAATAAAACCCATGACTCTAGTTTCTGGCTTGATAGTTTGCTTCACTAGTTTTCACACCGCGTATTTCTGGCCTCTGTCCCATCTTTAGGACCATCTTTTTAGGATGAGGAGCTACAAGGATTTAAACTAGTTTTGACCAATCAGGCGGCAGCGGAGGTGAGTATGGGCGGGGCTAACCCTTCAATGTCTTCAAAAATAGTTTCTCTCTTCATTCACTTTCAAAAGCTACACCATGAAGCCGATCCAGCTCAAGGCTTGTGTGTTGCTTGTTTGCTGGTCCCCTCGCTTGTTACAGTGCTAGTTCTCTGGTCACCTTGCTTGTTTCGGTGCTTCTCTGGTCCCCTCGCTCGTTTCGGTGCTTCTCTGGTCCCCTCGATTGTTTTGGTGCTTCTCTGGTCCCCTCGATTGTTTCGGTGCTTCTCTGGTCCCCTCGCTCGTTTCGGTGCTTCTCTGGTCCCCTTGCTTGTTTTGCTTGTTCTCTGGTACCCTCGCTGGTTTCGGGGCCTGCAATGGCGCCGTAATGCAGGCTGACAAGGACAGAGCGGCAGCCCGGTTCTCCTGGCCGGCGCTCTGATGTGTGTGTTAGCTGCACAAGGACGTCCAGGTTGTGCGAATGCGCCCGCTGGGACTCGGTGCGGAGATGAATGCGACCGCGCTCCAAACATGTGGGATTATTTAGACGGCTCCTGTCTGCTAATAAGCATTGGGCATCACGCCTCACCCCCCCCCCCCCCCCCTCCCCTCTCCTCCCCCCTCCACCGCCGCGCTCTGTAAGCTGGCAAACGCTGGAACTCTGTCAAACCGGGAAACACGCGAAAACGTTTCAATAATATCTCACTGAACAAAGACAGGCAGGCGATCCCTTCTGAGAGCTGATTGGCTGAGTCCGGGGGGTCCTCTCAGCTTAAATTTTCTGTCTAAAAATAAATGAAAATAAAAAAGTGAAAACTAGTGATAGAAGCAAAGTATTTTAGGGCCAGAGATGGGTTCTATATCTTCTGTATAATCTGAAAGTTACGTACCACAGCTTTAACAACCAGTGTTAAAGCTTAGCGCACCTTTTAGTATTGATAATCTTAAAGCTGGGCTACTTAACTTTCAGACCACAAACAAATGTCACTAGTTTCTCCCTCTAAAACAGTTTTATTCAGTTATCTATAAACAAATAAAAAAAAAGTCTGAAGTACTTGCGTAATCCCATAGAAAGTATTACAGAAGTATTATGAAATATGAAGTATTGAAGTCATTCCGTCACTTAAGTAAAAAAATATAGTTCAAGTTGTGTTGCGACTCGGAGCTGGCATACACCCGCCGTTGGGTTACCCCGGCCTAGAGCTCGGGGCGTCCCTCTGCTCCTACCTGCCCGCCATCCGTTAAACCTCCATCCCTTTGCACATTTAGTCACGCTCATAAATACGGCATTACGCTAGCAGCAGGGTGTTTTATGCTCTCCCTATGGTCTGGCTTTTGTTTTAATGAAGCCATTTGCAACTTATGAGCAAAAAAAAAAAAAATTCTAAAAGGAGAAACGTGGCGTATTAGACCGGGCCGGATCAGTCAGGAGCTGTTTAATGCACGCTCAGAGAGAGAATGAGGCGGTCTGTAGGCAGGAGCCGAGAGCAGTGCGCAAACTGAGGCTGATTTAAAGCCCGGTTGAATGTCGTTGACTTAATCACATTGTTGGCTGTGATTGTGTGAGGCTCGTGTGCGTGTTGTGTTGCCGTGTGCGCGTGGTGCTGGTGTGTGCGCTTACATTAAGACGTGCAAACAGGTCGCGCTACAACATGACAGACCTGCGCGACTTTTTCTCCTTTACGCTGAATAAAGTCAAGTTTGACATATGTGCGCGAAAATGGGTGTTTTACGGCGCAGTCAGGACGTTTTTTTGTCTGTTTTTTTTAAGCGCATTGCGAACAGTTCCTTTTCTGAATATTATGCATCTAATATGGAGCTCAGAGTAGAGTCACTGCTCCTTCTCAAATCGTCTCAAACATGTTTCGATCAGCCAATCATCTCTCAGCCCAAAGAGTCAAACTTCAGCACACGAAAGTAATCCAGTACTTACAGTATACTCTAGTACAGGTTCTCAAATGGCGGAATGGCTGCAGGTTTTCATTCCAACCAAGAAGGAGCACACTAGACTCCACCTATGTTCTCGGGTTGTCAGGTTGCAGACTGGACTCATTAGAGGAAATGGGTGGAGTTTACTGTGCTCCTGCTTGGTTGGAATAAAAACCTGTTTCCTCACTGGCTCTTTTAAGATCAAGTTGAAGACTTCTGTACTGGTGAAAAGAATTCACCACGTGAAATAATCTACGGAGGTTAAAATGGGTCCGCGCTTACATTCGAGAACCAATCAAGAACATAAAACAAACAGATCAAAAAAGTTAAGTGAATTTTATTGTCCTCATAGTACAGTACAGTGCAAAGGGCCCTTCTCCAAATGTTGATATTCGGCTTGGTCTGAATCAGAGCTGGAGAGATTTTGCCAATTTTTCATGACTCAAGATGTAGTGGAAACCAGAGCACCTCAAGGAAACCTACGTAAACACGGGGAGAACATGCAAACTCTACTCTGGGACTGGGTTCAGCTGTGGACTGAGGCAAACTGGGGACTGGTTCAAGCTGGGGTCAGGGTCTAGCTGGGGTCATCTCCGTGCCTTAGTGTTTTGAAGCCAGTCTGCCGTGGACTCGGGCGTATCGATGACGCCGTGACAAATCCAGCACAGTTTTCTGTTCAGAGACACATTCATGACGGCGCTGGTGATAGACATCAAAGAGGAAGAGAAACAAAAGTGCTTCAAAAGTGTAACGAGAGCTCAAAGTTCTCTTTTCTCCTCTTTGTGGAGTGAGTCTTATCATGACAAACACGCATCGTCCACACGCTCAGATCTTACGGCTTTCTTATTCTGCATTATGTTAAAGACGCACATAACAAATGCAAATTTATGGAGCAGCCAGTGTCACCTCACTTTAAGGAAGGCGTCCAAATAGTGGTGCGTGTCTCGCTGAGGCTCATCAAAGTTGTGGCGCAGCTTTGAACGGCGGGACGCTGAGATGTGCCAGCTTTTGTTTCTCACTAATATCCCTGGAAAATCTGGTTAGAATGGGCCCAGAGAGCAGCGGAGCGGAGAATCCACACTGTTATCACAGCTGTCTGTCGAGGAGGCTGGTGAAGGTGTGTGTCTTTGTGTGTGTGTGCGTGTCTGTGTATGTGCGTGTGTGTCCGTGTGTGTCCATGTGTGTGTGTGTGGGTGTGTGTGTGCACTTTGGGTTGCATTTGGTATGAACTGTGCTATAGAAATAAATGTTGGTTGATGTTGATGTGTGTATGTGACTGTGTGTGTCTATATGTGTGTGCATGTGTGTGTGTACGTATATGACTGCCTATGTGTAAGCCGGCATTGTGCGGGTTTTATTTTACTTTTGTATTGCTGTGTGTTTGTTGTGCTTTTAATGAACCGCATGCCGTAGCCACTCCTACCACCTTACTGTCACCAGCCAACTGGACGCCCCTGACAATCACCACACCTGCCTAAATGGGCAGACAGGCTCTTAAAACGAGAAGAGAGCAGCAACAAGAGGAAAACAAACGGAGACTAACGGGAGACTAACGGAGACTAACAAAGACGGGCAGAGACGGGCACGGACGAACGGGACGAGCACGGAGACGAGAGCAGGCCGCGGAGGAAGACCACGAGCGGGACCCGTCGAGTGCCAAAGAGGCGAACCGTGAAGCGACCTACACGCAGCGGCGGGGCTCATACCCCCGCCTACGCAGTCTACGGCCCTGGGATCCGCGGCGGCAGCTGGAGGGCTGCAATCCGGATAAAGAGCGAGGACGCAGAGTCACTGGGACGTACCGCGAAGCGACCTACACGCAGCGGCGGGGCTCATACCCCGCCTGCGCCGTAAGTAGCGGTTCAAGACACGTTTTACACTCCAGCCTTTGGCCCATATATGTGCTGTGCTCTGCCGGTGTGCTGTCTCCCCCTAGAAGCGGTGTGCGCCATTCACATTGGGGACGAGCGCCGTCTACCTGCCTCTGGCCCACGTTAGCCTCAGCCATTGGGGCACAATTCCCCCGGAGCCCCCACATCCGAGGTTTCTGGGTTTTAACGAAGGACTTTTATAACTTTTATCCTTGTCTTTTTATTTAATAAATACTGTATTTGTAAAGAGTTTTTGTCTCTTTGGAAACACCACCATCGCTCTCATCTGCCATAATCAGACAATTCGTCCCCTTTTCACTTCTACAAACTTCATCCTCTGCAATTAAAACCCCCCAACCATTACATAACTTGGCGTTGCTGGCAGGATACACAATTCTGAGAGCTGGTGTTTCCAAAAAGGACAAACATGATGATGATGCCGATTTTTGCGGGCGCGCCGTGGTTACCTAAATTTAAAGGGCCAGACAGTGACTTGAAATACTCTGATTGGAAGGAACAGATAAAAGGGCTTTTGGGTTCACAAGATTTAACAGAGGCACGACAAGTTGAAATTATTATAGGGGCACTAGCTGGGGAGGCTAAGCGGCAAATCACTGTCTTAGAAAACGATGAGCGAGACCAGACAAGGAAGATTTTTGTTTATCTAGACTCAGTATATGGTGAGAAGACTCCAACACCCGTATTGAGATCACAATTTTTTGGCTGTACACAAAGAATGGATGAACCTGTCTTAACCTTCATTTTGAGGCTACGTGAACTCTATTCTAGATTGAGGCGCCAAGACCGTGAAAACCCCCCCTCCGAAAGTGCCTTGCGAGATCAACTGCTGCTAGGCTTGAGCGACAGCCCACTGGCCCAAGCTCTGAAGGTCTATGCTCGCCGTCACCCAGAGCTGGATTTCACAGAGCTACGTGAGGAGGCCAGGTTATTGGAGACTGAGTACGGCCGGGGTCAACCAGAGGTAACGTGTGCCTCAGTTCAAAAACATTATGACTCTCCTAAAACCCCACAGGGATTGGACTGGAAGGAGCAATTGAAGCGCGAAATCATGGAGGAGGTGAACGTCCAAATGAAGGGGCTGTCCCGTGATATCCTCGCTGAGCTTAAACCCCTGCTGCAGTCTGCCTCTCCCCAGTCAAGCCCCCCCAACACCACGTGGAACCGCCGGTATTCACCGAGACCCTATAATGACCGGGACGAGCAAGGTAGGCCTATATGTCACCGCTGTGGAAAGGCAGGACACATTGCTCGCCATTGTAGAGGCACATCCATCCAAGAGCAGCCTTTAAACGGTTAAACCCTGCTGCTGAGGTCCGAGCTGCAGGGCTAGTTAACACCCCACCACCCAATAGGGCCACTGAAACATTTGTTGGGAAATGTCCTACAGTAAAAATAGGCTTTGATGGAGTACAATTGGAAGGCCTTTTAGACACTGGGTCACAAGTTACCTTGATGGCAGAGAGTTTATTCAAGGAACATTTTACCCAAGATAAACTAGGAAAAGCTCCTACTCTATTCCAGCTTAGAGCAGCCAACGGACTAGAAATACCTTACATTGGCTACGCCGTGCTCAACCTAGAGGTTGAGGGTATTAAGGTCCCAGAGAGGGGAGTGGTCATAGTTGCAGACAATAAGTGTACTTCCCCTCTAATTATAGGAATGAACGTCATCATGGCTTGTTGGGATAACATCTTTAAGAGGTCAAAGATGCCTGCTCTCCCACCACAATTTAAACATCTGAGAGTGTGGCGGGAGGCGTTTGCCACCTGCAGCCGCATAGAAGTAGCCCCCACAGAGGATGGGTCAATGGGTTTCGTGAGGTTGGCCACGAAGAATAACATTTCAGTCCCTCCAAACAGTGAGATAGTGGTGTGGGGTCGTACTCGGATGGGGCGGGGTGGAACAGATTTCTGTGCCCTTATAGAGCCGGTTCCTGGGGCTAATATTGGTGGTGTGGGTGTGGCTAGAACGCTGGTCGAGGTGAGGAAAGGAAGAGTCCCTGTTCGCATTTGTAACCCCCACCCCTACAGTGTGTCTGTAGGTCGTTTTACGAGGTTAGGGCAGCTTTATCATATTGAAGAGGCAGATGTACATGGCCCAAATGACCCATCTCTGTTTCTTGAGGGAGACGACGTCGTAGCGGTAACCCTGGTAGATGTCACAACTTCGGCGGCTAACTCTGAGTTGCCCCCAGAGGTGAGCAAGCTGAAAACGCGCCCTGACTTGTCTGAGGTGCAGCAGGAGGAGCTGGAGGCCCTGCTGCAGAGGTGGGAGAAGGTCTTTGCCGTACATGACGAGGATTTTGGCCGGACTGACCTGGTGCAGCATAGAATCCCTACGGGCGATGCTGCCCCCATCCGAGAGAGGCACCGGCCAATCCCCCCAATGCTGTACAGAGAAGTAAAGACCCTTCTATCGAGCATGTTGGAAAAGGGAGTTGTCAAGGAGAGCTGTAGTCCGTGGGCAGCCCCTATTGTCCTCGTACGAAAGAAGGACGGGAGCTGGCGCTTCTGCGTGGACTATCGACGGCTCAACGCTGTAACCCATAAGGACGCGTTCCCCCTCCCACGAATCGAGGAGACCCTAACTAGTCTTGGCCAATCAGAATGGTTTTCGACCCTGGACCTTGCCAGCGGTTACTGGCAGGTCGGCATGCACCCTGCAGACCAAGAAAAGACTGCATTTACTACCCCGCTAGGCCTCTATGAATTCCAACGCATGCCCTTTGGCCTTTGCAATGCTCCTGCAACATTCCAGAGGCTGATGCAGCAGTGCTTAAATGGGCAGATAGCTGAATCCCTTTTAGTCTATTTGGATGACATCATTATTTACTCTCCAAATTTCTCTGCCCACCTCCAGCATCTAGACCAGGTGTTTGAGCGGCTGTGGCGCCACGGATTGAAGCTGCGTCCGGATAAATGCAGGCTCCTGCAGAGAGAAGTAACTTTCCTAGGGCATGTGGTGGATGGACATGGTGTGAGGCCGGATCCAGGGAAGATCGCCTCGGTCCTGGAGTGGCCTATCCCAACCACTGTGAAGCAGGTTAGAGCGTTCCTTGGCTTAGCTGGGTATTACCGCCGCTTCATATCAGGTTTTGCTAAAATTGCCAAGCCCCTTAATGGACTCCTGACCGGTATACCAGCTGACCGCAGATCCTCATCAAGGGCTATAACATGGACACCACAATGTCAGAGTTCTTTTGACTCCTTAAAGAATGCCCTAACCCAGGCCCCTGTGCTGGCTTATGCCCACTACGATAAGCCCTTCATAGTCTACACAGACGCGAGCAACCAGGGGCTTGGTGCTGTCCTATCTCAACATCAAGATGGTCAGGAGCGTGTAATTGCATATGCGAGCAGGAGCCTACACCCAACGGAGAAAAATGACGCGAATTACAGTTCCTTTAAACTTGAGTTGCTAGCCCTTAAAGGCACACCGCGGACTTTGTGACCTAAAGAGTTGACACATATGAGTTATTTTATATGAATACTTGGGCCAATATACAGCGCTTGACACTTGCAATGCTCCGAGCGGGGCTGCCCTCTTGAAATACCGCCCATGTAAGTTTCGAGCAGACGGACCGTCTGCCACCAGGTCACGTGACTTGGAAGAAAGACTTGCTTTACGGCTACAGGCGCTGATATACTCATGGAGCTAAGGCTTTTGCTACTCATTTTTCACCTGCTCGACTCCTGGTCATGGCTGAGGCAAGGAAAAATTTTAAACCTTCGGAGGAGGCTAAAAAGAGGAAACGCGAAAGGGATCGTGCTGTAAGCTGCATGTCTGTATGAGCGCTGCTCTTCACCTGGTTCCTGGATGTCATCGACCGCAAAGATGTCATTCCACGCAGCACGAGCTAGACGCAGAACTCCCTCATCCAGGATATAGAAGTCCATGTGTGGTAGATTACTAATGCAGCGGTCTGGAGGCTGACCACAGCAGAGTCTCTCAATATCTGTAGGCATGTCTCTACAGTTTGAACACACACACCAGTGCATGCTGTCTGAATACACACTCAAAAGACACCGGCTGACTGTTTGACTTTTGCGACAGTGCTGAGTTGCTTGTGGCCACTAGGGGCGCTAAACGTGAAAGTTGCAGGTCTAGCGCCCCTAGTGGCCAAGAGTTACACGGTGTGCCTTTAAATGGGCTGTGACTGAAAAATTTAAAGACTTCCTCATAGGAGCTGAATTCACCATATACACAGACAATAACCCACTGGCCCACCTGCAGACGGCACACCTAGGAGCAGTGGAGCAACGCTGGGTGGCCCAACTCGCCCCATTCAACTACACGGTCAAATATCGGTCAGGTAAAAGCAATATCAACGCTGACGTTCTGTCTAGGTTTCCTGCTCCTGTTAAACAGGCCATACCACCCGTCGATGAGCTGGTGGATGCAGCTGCAGTGGAGGTGACGTCTGCGATTGAGTGGGGAGAGGCCCAGGCATCCGATCCCGATATCCAGGCAGTCAAAACGTTTGTGATGGAGGACCGCTTTCCAGGCCGTCTGGACCGCCGGGCATTGACTTCACGGGCCCAGAAGTTACTGCAACAGTGGCAGAGGCTGACGGTGAGAGATGAACTATTGTGCCGGACTGTGCTTGACAGACACACCCATGAGGAGCACCACCAGATCGTGTGCCCAAGCTCTTTGTGTGCAGAGGTGTGGAAGATGATTCATGAGGCTGGAGCCCATTTTGGACCAGACAAGACTCTCGCCCGCATCAGGCAGCAGTTTTTCTGGCCAGGCATGGAGGGGGAGGTACGATTGTTTCATGAGGGCTGTCTTGCGTGCGGACTTCAAAAGAGCCGCGTTGAACCACGCGCTGCATTACACCCCATTTCTACTGCATTCCCCCTTGAAGTAATCGCATTAGACTTTTTGACTTTGGGTCGCCCCGCAGACACATACCAGAACATTTTAGTTGCCACAGATTTGTTTACCCGTTTTGCATGGGCCATCCCCACAACTGATCAGTCGGCTCAAACCACAGTAAGAATGCTGTGGAAGGACATAATTCAACAATTTGGCTGTCCACTGAGATTCCACTCTGATCGTGGTCCAAATTTTGAGTCGGCGCTGATGCAACAGCTGTGCACCTTGTATGGCATAAATAAAAGCCGCACCACATCTTATCATCCTGCAGGCAATGGTGGTGTTGAGAGGTTTAATCAAACCTTGTTGCACATGCTCCGTTCCCTGCAGGAGGAAAGGCAAAACCGTTGGCAGGACTACCTACCTGAATTAGTCCATGCGTACAACAACACTGTACATAGCGCTACAGGTTATGCCCCTTCGTTTTTGATGTTTGGGCGGCATCTACGGCTCCCTGTAGACGTAGTTTTGGGCCCGCAGCCCCAACAGTCGCGGTTCGATCTGGCCGGGTGGGTGGGAGAGCACCATAGAAAGCTCTCTGTGGCGTACAACGTCGCTAAGCAGAAAGCAGACAGTGCAACTTCCCAGCAGAAACGACAGTTTGATAAACGTGCTAACGCTGCGCCTCTCTTACCTGGCGAGCGAGTCTGGTTGCGGAATAGACGAAGAGAAGGCAGGGGTAAACTGAGCACTTGGTGGCATCCTCAACCACATGTTATTTTGAACACTGTCGGAGATACTGGGGTCGTGTACACGGTGCGCCCTGAAAAGGGTGGGCGCGAACAGACTGTGCACAGGAATGCCCTGAAAGTTTGTACATTGCCCCCTGATGAACCTGTGTCACTGCCCAACCCAGTACCCATAGAGAGACATGAACTGCCAGTTGTCTACGGATTCTTTCCTGCTGGACCAGAACCACCGTTGGAGGAGCCCCAAGTTTTACCCCGCCGCTCCATCCGGCCGAACATTGGACAACTCCCTACGCGGTACAATGACTAAGTGACAATGGGACGTCCCCAGGGACTGGTAACGTAAAAGTGTGGGGGGGTGTAAGCCGGCATTGTGCGGGTTTTATTTTACTTTTGTATTGCTGTGTGTTTGTTGTGCTTTTAATGAACCGCATGCCGTAGCCACTCCTACCACCTTACTGTCACCAGCCAACTGGACGCCCCTGACAATCACCACACCTGCCTAAATGGGCAGACAGGCTCTTAAAACGAGAAGAGAGCAGCAACAAGAGGAAAACAAACGGAGACTAACGGGAGACTAACGGAGACTAACAAAGACGGGCAGAGACGGGCACGGACGAACGGGACGAGCACGGAGACGAGAGCAGGCCGCGGAGGAAGACCACGAGCGGGACCCGTCGAGTGCCAAAGAGGCGAACCGTGAAGCGACCTACACGCAGCGGCGGGGCTCATACCCCGCCTACGCAGTCTACGGCCCTGGGATCCGCGGCGGCAGCTGGAGGGCTGCAATCCGGATAAAGAGCGAGGACGCAGAGTCACTGGGACGTACCGCGAAGCGACCTACACGCAGCGGCGGGGCTCATACCCCGCCTGCGCCGTAAGTAGCGGTTCAAGACACGTTTTACACTCCAGCCTTTGGCCCATATATGTGCTGTGCTCTGCCGGTGTGCTGTCTCCCCCTAGAAGCGGTGTGCGCCATTCACATTGGGGACGAGCGCCGTCTACCTGCCTCTGGCCCACGTTAGCCTCAGCCATTGGGGCACAATTCCCCCGGAGCCCCCACATCCGAGGTTTCTGGGTTTTAACGAAGGACTTTTATAACTTTTATCCTTGTCTTTTTATTTAATAAATACTGTATTTGTAAAGAGTTTTTGTCTCTTTGGAAACACCACCATCGCTCTCATCTGCCATAATCAGACAATTCGTCCCCTTTTCACTTCTACAAACTTCATCCTCTGCAATTAAAACCCCCCAACCATTACATATGTGTGTATGTATATGTATGAGTGTCTGTGTGTCTATGTGTGTGCTTGTGCTTGTGCATGTATATGAGTGTGTGTGTATATGTATGTGTGTGTGTGTATATGGGTGCGTGTATGAGTGTGTGTGTGTATATGTCTGTGTGTGTGTATATAGGTGCGTGTATGAGTGTCTGTGTACAGTATATGTCTGTGCTTGTGCATGTGTGCACACGTGAGTGTCTGTGCATACAGTATGCGTATATGTGTGTGTATACATGTGTGTGCGTGTATGACTGTTGTCTGCATATACTGTATGTGTGTCTGTGTATATGTGTGCTTGTGCATGCGTGTATATTTGTGTGAATCTGTGAGTGTCTGTGCATACAGTACGTGTGTGTGTGCGTGTGTATATGTGTGCGTGTGGAATGGGGAGCTTTGTGTGTGTGCGTGTGTATCTGTATATGTGTGTGTGTGTATATGTGCGTGTGCAGCGTGCGTGTATGTGTGCGTCTGTACGTGTGTGTGTGTGCGTCCGTGGAGTGTGGGGAGGGTTTTGTGTGCAAAGATGAGAAACGGGAGCAGAAAGGATAAACCAATAGAATGAGCGAATGACAGTGTTTGAAAAGTAATAGAGTATTATCTGTGGGAGCAGCTGGAGGCACTCGCGGCGCCTTCAGAGCGGCTCTTCTCTTTGTGAAACCAAAACTCTAAAGTCGTCACGCGCCAACGACATCTACCCGAGCCGTAATACTCCGACATGTGACAGCGGCGTCGAGAATAACGGCTTTCTAATAAACGCCTCAATTATCGCCGTATTCAGGGAAAGTCTTCACTCTCGCTGAGGGTCACGGGTCCTGGTCGAGAGGAACACCTGGAGAGAGATCTCGAGATGACACAATTACATCACAGACGAGGGGTGTGACATCACCATAGTGTTAGCATAAACGTAGAAGAAGAAAAAGATTTGAGCCTAAGCTAGCTGGAGCCAATTTACTTACATGCTTCATAACATAACAAGGGCAGATGTGTTGCTATGATGGTTGCTAAGGAAGGCAAATGAAGGCCTCTGATTGGTCAATAGTGGATTGTTATATCTGGGTTTACAAAGAAAATATCACGCTAAAACCACCTGGATAAAAGAGAGTGCTACCCTAATGGATCTATAATAATAACTGGATAGGGTATTACTAGCTTATAGCACAGGGGGCGCCCATGGTACTGCAGACTAAATTCACACGGGCTAAAGAGAAGTCCCATAGAACTCAATGTAAATTATTAAAACAGCTCGACCTCAGCTGACAGAGAACCTACAGCTTTCAGAAAGATAGGATTTTGTGGGGATTTTAGTGTCCCTTGTCATCCTGAACTTTTTCTTCTTAAATCCTTCTGTTTTCTTTAAATCTTAACTGCCACAAGCTTGTTTTCTTCCCGCTCTGACTCTGCTCTACCACTATGTCACGTATTTGGCGCAACGCATCACGGGAGATAATCCACTGCGCAGAACCGGGACCAGACGATGCCCAAATATAGCCGAGTTCCTCCGATATGTCAGCGCCCGTGATGTCCCGTGCGCCACTGAGCACAAGCCATTCATTGGAATAAGGCGCCATCTTGGATCATCGGGGCTTGGCTAAACCACAGTTTGAAGGACAAAAATGGAGAAACAAACAGTTACCGAGCTAGAGGGGTTCACTTTTACATGTAAGTCAACGGGAGCGAGTCCAGTATTAGTCCTGCATGAGTCCTGTCCCAGTCCTGTATGAGCACTTCCCACTGGGCTTCATTGAGTTAGCGGTTTAGCATTGTCCATTTATATGCAGTCTATGGGTAATTCTTGGAAACTACTCAATAGAATTTTTTAACAAAACAGATGGATTTCAATATATAAGACACAAAAATTCAGACTGAATTTTAGGAGATTTTTTTTCATATTTTCAATCAATTTGGTGGCACCCTGTCTGGATATTGCGATACATATCCAAGCCTTTGATGTTTTCTGTATTGTATTTGTATGTCCTTCTATGGACAAGTGTTGAATAAGTAATGTCACTGTCATAAGATAAGATAAGATAAGATAAACTTTATTGATCTCACACTGGAGAAATGTACATGTCACATTTGGCATGGATAGAATCACTCAGATTTTGCAAAAAGACAGAAGTGTGCAAACATGTTAATGGTTAAAAAAATTGTCTGTGCAGGATTATGTAGAATAAAAATGTGGCAATAGCAGCGCTGGTTCTTCAGTCAGGACTTCATTTGTATTCATAAAGTTCTCGGCCGCTTAAACCACAACAAACATTGAAGAAGCCGTTAAAGCCGAGTGCAGTGGGCGACGGTTTGATGGAACAGTTGCATCTGCAGACCCCAACCTTGACCCCGCGTCGCCCTGGACTCCCAACACGCCGCCTCGCCGCCGCTCAGATGAATATTAGTGAGTGCATTCATGGCGGGACAGTTATGGTTGGACGAGGCGGCGCACAGATGCTCCCAGGTAATGTCCCTCTCACAGCCTGGGCAGGAGCCAAGCCCAGCAGCTGTCCTTCCAACAACAGCCGATAAACTCTCCGCTCGTCCGCAATCATAAACCATCATCGGCAATCATAAAGTCGGGGACCGCGGCCAATGTGACCGCAGCCGCCGCGGCCAGAGCACCGTGTGCAAGGTCAATGTGAGGGCCGTAAAAAAAGACCGGGGAGTCCAACAGGATCATAAGTCCAAAAGGTCTTGAGTAGGATTGAATGGTGTGGGAAATGTAGCAGAGAAGCTGTAAACCAGGTCTGAGACAGGTCCCAGTCCTGCTCCAGTCCTGTATTAGTCCTGCCCCAGTCCTGTCCCAGTCCTGCTCCAGTCCTGCCCTAGTCCTGTATCAGTCCTGTATGAGTCCTGCTCCAGTCCTGCCCTAGTCCTGTATGAGTCCTGTATCAGTCCTGTATGAGTCCTGCTCCAGTCCTACCCTAGTCCCGCGCCCCAGTCTTGTCCCAGTCCTGTATCAGTCCTGTATGAGTCCTGCTCCAGTCCTACCCTAGTCCTGTATGAGTCCTGCCCCAGTCTTGTCCCAGTCCTGTCCCAGTCCTACCCCGGTCCTATATGAGTCCTGTCCCAGTCCTGTATTAGTATTGCATCAGCCCTGTCCCAGTCCCACCCCTGTCCTTCCCCAGTCCTGTATCAGCTCTGCCAGTGTCCCAGTCCTGTATCAGTACGGTCCCAGTCCTGTCCCAGTCCTGTATCAGTCCAGTCCCAGTCCTATCCCAGTCCAGTCCCAGTCCAGTCCCAGTCCTGTCCCAGTCCTGTATGAGTCCTGTATGAGTCCTGGACCAATCCCACCAGTGCCCCAGTCATGTTGGATTTTGTTTGGACGTCCCTTATAAATACAGAATTATGGAACAACACAGACAGCAGCCTTCTCTGCCATTTCACTAATTCTTTCCTGGCGTCGACCTGGCCCCGAGCAGCTGCCCCGAGTGCACGAGGCGGTGGTGGCGTTGGCGGTGGCGGTGGGCTGGGTCTCCTCTCCCCTCTGAGCTCAGCACGCCACAAAATGCGGAATTGGTGCGGAAAATCTGTGAACTTTTTTCTCTTTGATTTGAATCCCAGAGACGTGATGGCCTCAGTCATATGTTAGTCTTGGGACTCGGGAGAGAAGGACGTCAGCCTCTCTTCAAATTATACAAGAAAATTCCTGAGATCAGATGGAAGATTATCACAGATCAAGAAGCAACTGATGTAACTGGTGTCTGTGTACTGGCCCTACTGCAAAAAACGAATACAATAAAAATGAATAAAAACAACAAAAAGCCATACAATCTCTTAATAATCTATGGTTGAGTGAGAGAACCTGGTTTTTAAATTGAAAAACTTGAAATTTAGTTTGCGAGAATCATAGACAACAGCCAGATCTGAGCCTACTTACATGATTTTCTATTTTGATTATGACAATGTGTAACTTGACACATTTCTTGTTTTGTGTTTCTCTGGACTGACCTAGTGTGACATCTTCTTAAGATAGCTGGAGCCACCTTTAGATAGCTGGAGCCACCTTAAGATAGCTGGAGCCACCTTAAGATAACTGGAGCCACCTTAAGATAATTGGAGCCACCTTTAGTTAGCCGGAGCCAATTTGAGTAACAGCTTGAGTGTTGCTAAGACGGTTGCTAAGGCAAGCCGGAGATTCCCCCATGCATGAAGACATCTGATTGGTCATTGCTTATATCTGGTTTTACAAAGACAATATCACAATATAAACATCAGGATCAAAGAGAGCGCTAAACCACAGATCTAAGTTAGCTCGCCAAAGGAATTTACTTTTACATGTAAGTCAATAGTAGCCAGAGCGAGTCGGGGCCAAACCATAAGCACTTCTTCATTGGGCTTCGTGAAGTTAGCAAGTTAGCATTTAGCTAGCCCAGTTAGCATTGTCCATCTGTATACAGTCTGTGTGCGACAGAGTACAAGGGGCCTAACGTGAAGCGACACATGAAGCTCTCCTCGTACATTATTCAGAACGTGACCGCGGGGACGCACCTTAATGCCATCCACCGCGACAGCCGCTGAAACCCTGCCCCAGATCGGGCTTCGTCCTCTGGGGTGCGGACAAATGGACCGGCCCCTGTCCCCATCGGCCCCCGTCCTCTCCATTATCCCGGGCCCCGTAATGAAGCAGAGTGCTGTAGGTGCAGTTGGTGTCCTCCAACGGGCTAATGCAAGTTTAATGACAGGCTGATGACACGTGCGCGAGGTGAAGGTGAGAGCGCGCACGTCGGGTCCTGACACCTCTGTTTGATAAACGCCACTCGTGTTTCACCCGCTGTGCCCTTAAATGTGTAGCTGCGCGTCAATTATTAACGCAAACGTCTGCCGCCGCTGGAAAAATGATGTGATGGCAACACATAGCGAGTTTTTGGACCAGGAAAAGAAACCTTAAAAAAAGGATAAAACACTATATATATATAAAAGTAAACAAGGCGTAAAAAACCCAGATTTAAACATTGTCAGAGTAGAGGCCTGTCTCACATTTTCAGGAAGACTGTTCCAGGTTTTAGCATGAATCTGAAACGCTGCCTCCTCTTTTTTAATTTTAAACCATAGACTCTCTCCCTTTTGATATTGTTTGTACCTGTTGTGTAACTGTTTGTCTTACTCTTTAGGGAGAGAGCCACTTTAGTGTCCAAAAGTTCCCAAGGACCAACAACATGGATTGACTATGAGATGCCTGTATTGGATCACAAGGATCGAGCGCTCTCTCTGGTCTCTCTCCCTGGTCTCTCTCTGGCCATCTTTCTGGTCTCTCTGTCTGTTTGGTCTCTCTCTCTCTCTCTCTCTCTCTCTCTGGTCTTTCTCTCTCTGGTCTCTGCACTGGTCTTTTTCTCTCTCTCTCTGGTCTCTCTCTGCTGGTCTCTCTCACTGGTCTCTCTCTCTCTCTGCTATCTCTCTCTGTGATCTCTCTCTAGTCTCTCTCTGCTCGCTCTCTTTCTCTAGTCTCTCTCTAGTCTCTCTCTCTGTGATCTCTCTCTAGTCTCTCTCTACTCTCTCTCTAGTCTCTCTCTCTAGTCTCTCTCTGCTCGCTCTCTTTCTCTAGTCTCTCTCTCTGTGCTCTCTCTCTAGTCTCTCTCTCTGTGCTCTCTCTCTAGTCTCTCTCTCTGTGATCTCTCTCTAGTCTCTCTCTCTGTGATCTCTCTCTAGTCTCTCTCTGCTCGCTCTCTTTCTCTAGTCTCTCTCTCTGTGATCTCTCTCTAGTCTCTCTCTGCTCGCTCTCTTTCTCTAGTCTCTCTCTAGTCTCTCTCTGCTCGCTCTCTCTCTCTAGTCCCTCTCTCTCTGTTTGTATCTGCCACGTCACCATTTGTCTATTGTCTCTCTCGTTGTCTCACTGTGTGTTTGTGTTTGTGTCTGTGCTAATTCTCGCAGTTATGCTGAAGCCGTTTGCGACACATCGATTATCATACACCGTACTAATTCAAACAAATAAATAGACTAAACAAACCACTCAGCCTCCGTATACCGCAGAGACACATTTGTTTAATCATTAGTCCTGAAGAAACATGGATATACTTTAAGTCTCCAGAGAATAGAGGGTATGCAATATATGAAAATAAATGACAAAGAAGACGCATGAGTTTTAGAGTAAATATTTCTGCTTGTGTACACTCTCTCTGCCAGTTACTTCATGATCTCGTACTCCCCCCGTGCACATACTTTTGGATTTCTCAACCAGCCGTCAATACAATCAGGACGACTTATGAGGTGGGCTGGCCAAATCCCCCGCTCGGACATGTTTCCTCGGACAAACTCCCACCGCTCGCAGCCGCTAAGTGCATATTTGCTCATTGAACGCCAGTGTCTTCCTGTAATGGTCTCCGGATGCCCCCGAACGCATTCATTTCAGACAAAAGCCCCTTCATACGGGCACAGGGGGGCGAGGGAGGCGGGGGTAGACCTGACGTTCACAACAACACTTTACCACAAATCTGATTAATGTTTAAACCAATTACAACTTCCCCCAATTAGAAGCCATTACCAGGTTAAGAGCTGCTATTTATCTTGCTGATTTGGCCGCTTCATGAAGTATGTGCGGTAGGTTTTTGCGGCACGCACATTGATGAAAATCTCTGGTCTCTTTCTCTGCTCTCCATCTGGTATCTCTCTGTTCTCTCTCTGGTCTCTCTCTCTCTGCTTGGTCTCTATCTAGTCCCTCTATCTAGTCTCTCTCTGTTCACTCTGGTGTCTCTGCTCTCTATCTGGTCTCTCTCTGGTCTCTTGTTGGTTTCTTTCTGGCCTCTTTCTGGTCTCACTTTGGTCCCGTCTCTGGTCTCTCTCTGTCTCTCTCTGGCAAGTCTCTGGTCTGTCTCCCTGGGACCTCTGGGCCCTCTCTGGTCTCTCTTTGTCCTCTCCCTGTCTCTCTCTGTTCTCTCTCTGTCCTCTCTCGTCTCTCTCTGGTCTCTGGTCTCTCTCTGGTCTCTCTCTGGTCTCTCTCTGGTCTCTCTGGTCTCTCTCTGGTCTCTCTTTGGTCTCTCTCTGGTCTCTCTCTACTCTCTCTCTGGTCTCTCTCTGGTCTCTCTCTGGTCTCTCTCTGGTCTCTGGTCTCTCTGGATCTCTCTCTGGTCTCTCTCTCTGGTCTCTCTCTATGGTCTCTCTCTGGTCTCTCTCTGGTCTCTCTGGTCTCTCTCTCTCTGGGTCTCTCTCTGGTCTCTCTCTGGTCTCTCTCTGGTCTCTCTCTGGTCTCTCTCTGGTCTCTCTCTGGTCTCTCTCTCTGGTCTCTCTCTGGTCTCTCTGGTCTCTCTCTGGTCTCTCTCTCTGGTCTCTCTCTGGTCTCTCTCTGGTCTCTCTCTGGTCTCTCTTTGCTCTGGTCTCTCTCTGGTCTCCCTTTGATCTCTCACTGGTCTCTCTCTACTCTATCTCTGGTCTCTCTCTGGTCTCCCTCTGGCCTCTCTCTGGTCTCTCTCTGGTCTATCTCTGTCTCTCTGGTCTCTTTCTGGTCTATCTCTGATCTCTCACTGTGCTCTTTCCGATCTCTCACTGGTCTCTCTCTGCACTATCTCTGGTCTCTCTCTGGTCTCTCTCTGGTCCCTCTATAGTCTCTCTTTGGCCTCTCTCTGGCCTCTCTCTGGTCTCTCTCTGGTCTCTCTCTGGTCTCTCTCTGGTCCCTCTATAGTCTCTCTTTGGCCTCTCTCTGGCCTCTCTCTGGTCTCTCTCCGGTCTCTCTCTGGTCTCTCTCTGGTCTCTCTCTGGTCTCTCTCTGGTCTCTCTCTGGTCTCTCTCTGTCCTCTTTCCGGTCTCTCTCTGGTCTTTAACCAAATACAACTTCCCCCAATTAGAACCCATTACCAGGTTAAAAGCTTCTATTTGTCTTCCTGATTTGCCCGCTTTGTGAAGTATGCGCGGTGGGTTTTGCAACACACGTATCGATCGCGTCGGAAAAGAGAAGGTCGGCGGAACACCCGAGAAGCGAACTCGGCGAGCTCGAGAGTGACGCGGCAATTTAAGTTAGTAATAAGAAATGAGGAGGTGGCCATCTTCCCGGAGCGTCGTAATTACCGCCATGTCGAATGAAGGCATTACACCAAAGCAAGACAAGCATTCATAGAGCTGTAATCCAATCAAACACAGCTTACGGGGGGAGAGAGGCGCAGCGAGGCGGAGAAGGGGCACGGGGGCCATCTCCACGGGCCACTTAGAGGCGATGGTGCAGAGGTCAGGGTCGTAACTAACACGTTTCAATGCAATCGTATTACAGCTTTATTCACCAAAAGTCTCATTTTGAGTTGATGGCTTCCAGCGTGTTGGATATTAAGTCTGTTAAAGATCAGAAGGTCTTGTTGTTGTAGGTCGCCCGAAGGTTTCTCACTTTTTGTTTTTGACTTGTTCCTTGCCGAGGGTCTGAGGACGGCGATGATCCGGGACATTTCTGCATATTTATTAGTATTTCTGGACAAGAGGGCGTCCCGCTCCCTCTGCACCAATGGCGTCTATGTGTTTGTTATTATCGCATTTCCTGTGTTCAAGCTGTTTGATTCTCTGATCTGTTGTCTGGGAATCCTCATGTATCTCTCTGGTCTCTCTCTCTCTCTCTCTCTCTCTCTCTCTCTGGTCTCTCTCTCTCTCTCTGTCTCTCTCTCTCTCTCTCTCTCTCTCTCTCTCTCTCTCTCTCTCTCTCTCTCTCTCTCTCTCTCTCTCTCTCTCTCTCTCTCTCTCTCTCTCTCTCTCTCTCTCTCTCTCTCTCTCTGGTCTCTCTCTCTCTTCTCTCTCACTGGTCTCTCTCTCTCTCTCTCTCTTTCTCTGGTCTCTCTCTCTCTCTCTCGGGTCTTTCTCTGGTCTCTCTCTCTCTATAGTCTCTCTCTCTCTCTCTCATTTCTCATTCTAATCTCTATTTCTGGTATCTCTCTCTCTCTCTCTCCCTCTGGTCTTTCTCTCTGGTATCTCTTTCCCTCTATGGTTTCTTTCTCATTTCTCTTTCTGATCTCTATCTCTGGTCTCTCTCTCTCTCTCCCTCTGGTCTTTCTCTGGTCTCTCTCTCTCTCTCTATAGTCTCTCTCTCTCCCTCTCTTCTCTCTGGTCTATCTCTGATTTCTCTCTCTCTGGTCTCTCTTTCCCTCAATGGTTTCTTTCCTGTTTCTCTTTCTTATCTCTCTCTCTCTATGGTCTCTCGCTCTGCTCTCTCTCTGCTCTCTCTCTCTCTCACCAGCCTCTCTCTGGGCTCCCTGTGGTCTTTCTTTCCCTGTATGGTCTCTTTCTCGTTTCTCTCTCTGGTGTCTCTGCTCTGTCAGAGTGTGTGATCTGTTGTCGGGGAATCCACAACTTTGTAAAGTCCTCCGAGACGACTGCTGTTGCGGTTTATGACGATACACAAATGACATTGAACAAGAACTTTAAAAATGGGGCCTCCCGAAAGTACTAACACACTTTGAAGTTTTGTACAATGTGTAATGTGTAAACAAAAACCGAATGATTTTACTGAAATTTCACACTGAAGACTGAGAAGTGAAAGAAACGACAAATAATTATGTCATGAAACGTGTGTGCATAGGTATTCATACATATGTTTGTGAGTGTATTTAAGCCTTTAATAATTTTTTTTTTAGGCTGAATGTGTGTATGACCTGTTCTCAGTATAAAGCTAGTCACTATTCAATTCAATTCAATTCATTTTGGTTTTGGTCCCAACAGCAGACGACAAAGTTGAGGATTTACCGACAACAGATAAGAGAATCAAACAGGAATCAATACCAACAATACCAGGAATATCAACAAACACGATCTCTACCGGTAAAAAAATTAAGGAAAGAAAAGTTGAGACGGAATTTAAAGTCCTGTAGTGAGAGGGAGATTCTGATTGGTTGTGAGAGTGAGTCAGGTTGAGTCTGCGAGGTCTTCCCCTTGGTCTAAAGCTGGACACAGAGAGACAATCCTGTAGAAAAATTCATGGATCCCGAGGGTTATAAAATGAAAAAGGTCAAGTGGAAGACCCAAAACAATAGCCCCAGAGCTGAGTCAAAACACAAGACGATCCTCAATTCAAATCAAGTCTGCGACTTGTCCCGGCTGCATCCCAATAACCATAAAGAAGCCTAATCTTCTGGAGCAGCACTAAATCGCCCATTTGGACTTTGCAAAAGATCTACAAACACGGGGGACGTTGAAAGGTGAAAGAAAGTTTTGTTTTCTTGATGAGAAAGTGTGTTACCGACACAGTCCCGATTGCTCACACACATAGGAGCCGTCAATTGGTCCATAGGGAGTGGGATGAGCACTGTATATGAAGAGATGTCCCAGATCATCACTGTCCTTAGACCTTTCTGTATCGACAAGAACCACTCAAAAATATAAAAGTTAGATACCATGGCTTTAACGCTAAGTCCGTTTTTATGTGGACCTCATTCCTAACCTTCACCAATGACCTGTAACTCCATTCTGACTCACTCCAACTCCAACAACTCCTTTGTTCAGAGGTCTCAGCCGGGCCTCTGCTGACCTCCTCGCAGTTGGTGCCACAACAGTCTGTAAACACCATGGAACCATCAGACAGAACCATCAGACCGTCTCTCATCCATCACCGACGCAGCATCCGCCGCTCGTCTCATCCAACCAGCGGGGCTCGAATGTCAAAGGTCGCACGGTGGTCACCCTGGGTCTTTGTACTCCAACGCCATCTACCTGCGTGCGCCCCTGCCCCGAGCCGTGGGGGAGGTGTGGCTAAGCCGTCGTCACCCGCAGCTTGTGGAGTGCTGATGATAATGGCCTCGTGCGGGAGTCCAGACCAACATCGGTTATTTCGGGCTTAATTTCGTCCATTAACGTTTCATTAAATGGTGCCACCGCGCTCCACCGGCTGCCCGCGGCTGATGGATGCACTGCGGGCGATGGGAGCCGAGGTACGGGCTGACGAGCGCTTATGTGTGTGTGTGTGTGTGTGTGTGTTCTTGGAAAAGGCCAGACTATATCACACTGATTTGACAAAACTGCATACTCACGAAACTGACTGTTTGTAGCCATTAATAAGGTCAGAAAAGTCTTGGGATGGTCAGTTCAATGGGATGCTAATATGCTAATGCTAATGCTAATAATTAGTATCAAAGTCAATCCGGGATTTTTTTTTTTTTTGTTGGATCCAGTTATTACCATCCACAATCCCATCCCGAACCAACCAACAAACTAGTTATGAATTTCTCTCAGCATTTCTACTCACAGAAAGCAATGGGCGTTAGGGTGTTTGGTCAGAGAGTGTTTTTGTGGCATATGAACCAACTGAGACTCTGAAGAGCACAGGGACTGGCCTCCTGCTGGTGCCCAGAGTCAGGACTGAACATGGGGAGGCAACGTTTCACACCTGCTGCTAAAAATCTGGCGCAGACTCCCTGAAAATGCGAGTCAAGCTTCTTCCAAGTTAAAAACAGTTCAGAAGGATTGTGTCACTCTTTTAAATCTGCTGTTATTATGTATTTATTTGTTATTTGCATGCCCTGGTTGATTGATTCTGTCCCCTCCAGATCACCGGATCAACAGTGGTAGGATCCCCATTAAATAAACAGCATTTCTAACTTGTCAAAGGCACCAGCACCAGACATGAGATGCTTCCAGCCACACCTGCCATTCTCTGCACACACACACACACGCGCACACACACACACACACACACACAAACACACACACAACCACCGCTAGTATGCAAATCTTGTATCACTCCGGCGGCTGAGGTACGCGCTGGTAATGAACAGGCAGCCTCCAACAAGTCCAACACAATATTCTAATTAGACTTGTATGTTTATTTAATGCGTCCTGGGCAAATTAGTTGTATAAAATTAGGACTAATTAAGAGTAACAGTAATGATGGCGAGCGGTGGCAGCCTCCACACAGACAGGCATAGGTAATCACATATCTGTGTCACTCATTAGGGTTTTGATCATCTCAACATGACATATGATAATCCGTGGTTCATTTACATGCTCAGGCTGCTGCATCTTTTACATTGATTTGGAAGAAGGAGTTCATCATATTTGGAATACATATTTATCCACCGGAGCACAGATGCGGGCGTCAAAACTGTCTGCATTAAATTACTCCATTTTTTAAAAGAAATGCAGATTTTGGGCACTGGGTGTTTTTTTTTTTGGATGGAGGTTTTGACTTTTGGGGCTAGCGGCACGGCTGTTTTTGACACGGCGCGTTGACAGCTGTGGAAAATCAGATACAGAAAAAGAAATTGGTAAATGTTAATATTAAAATATGAGCTGGAGAAACGGGGAGATTGAGAAATGGTTGCGTGGAAATGTTTTTGAGTTGATCGCTGGATGCAAAGAGCTGCCAGATGTTCAAGGCTGCAAATCTAAAATCTAAATGCTCTCGTGTTGTTTCTTGAACGCAAACTGGTGAATTATTGGAGATTATCTCTGTAAATCTTTGAGCAAAATCCCTTTCCTCAAGTTATTTTAAAAAAGAAACTCACAAAAGTCGCTGGTGCTATGGCCTCGCACATTTCTGTCAGTGTTAGGACCAAAACAGCACCGAGAAGTGACTTGTGAAGAGAATTAACAAAACTCAAAATTCAAAGTATCACCATAAAATCACAACAGCAGGCAAAGTTGTGGATTTGCCAAACAACATGTCAATTCAATTCACTGTATTTGTGTATGGCCCTAAATCACTGCAGTAGTTGACTCGGAGGACCTAACAAAACCGTTGAAATCGCCAACAACATCAGAGAATCAGTTCAAACACAAACAATAGAGAAACCATTGGTGTTGGTCCACATGGGGAGTTGACCAATGTCCAAGAATGTTGAGGATCAAATAAGAAAATGGGATAACAACAAACAAAAACCCTTTCCCACAAAACTCTGAAACCTCTGAAAGTAAGTAATTATTTATATAGCGCATTTTATAGACCAAGGTCACCCAAAGCGCTTTACAATGTTCAGAGTTGAGATATTGTTCCAATTATTCCACACTTTGAAGCGAGTCACCGAACACACTGGACCATCAGCCTCCAATCAACACCATCCATTCACTCTCTCATCTACATTCAGACCTATGGTGCATGATTTTAGTGGTAGGGGAAACCGGAGCACCTGGAGGAAACCGGAGCACCTGGAGGAAACCGGAGCACCTGGAGGAAACCTACGCAGACACAGGGAGAACATGCAAACTCTACTCAGAAAGGCCCTGTTCCGACCGGGATTTGATTATTAATATCAAGTAGCATGAGACAAGTGTTCATTGTTTTTGTGTGTGTATTTTGATTGTTGATGTTATCTGTGCAGCACTTTGGTAAGCCTTGCCTGTTTTAAATGTGCTATACAAATAAAGATGAATTGTGTATCCGACAGAGGAATGCCACCGGGTTCTGATGTGATCCCGATGGAAGCCACGTGCCTCGTCATGTGGAACCACCTCAAAGACCTCGTCTCAAACCTGGAAAGTTTGAAATGTTTACTCTTTTTGACGGAGTCGGATTTCCTGCCTCACGATGACCTCAGCCGCGGCGGTGAGCAGGAAGCCTTCATCTCCGTCCGATTATTATTCCAATCATTACCACCGTCCCGCGGCGGCCAAAAAGCAGTCCGTCAGCGGCGAGCAGGCTTCCAGGAGAAACAGAGAAAGGTAAGAGCGCCGTCATCGTCCGCTCACGAGGCTTCGATGGGTTTCAGATGGAGCGAACTTGGCCTTTGTTCTTCCAGGTGGTCAGGCCTTGGGAATAACACCCGGCAAGCAGCGATGCAAGCTAGCTCAGCTCCTACTCTGCTAAATCTACCTTTTTCAGCCTTTTAACAGCGCTACAACATTGTCTCCTTATCGACAACAGACCTGGGGAGGTTTCGCGATCCATCCACGTGGAAAACTACCGGAAAAAACATGTGCATGGCCCCGCCCCTTCTGCTTGAAAGCTCCTGTCTCAGTCCAGTGTTAGCATGATGTCATTGAACCACTATGACATCACACTCAGAGTTTGTGTTTGCTGATTTACCACAGCGACGGTTGAACTGAAGAGATACAGGTGTAATGTGCGTGTATGGGCAGAGCTGGAGATGGCTGGATGACTCAAAGACTGCTGAGGGTTAGCGGCAGAGGGCCACGATTGAACACGCTATGGTCAAAACAATAAAATAGAAATGATAATATTAAAAAAACAATATACATAAAAACATAAGATAAAATTGAAACACACCGGACTTTTTTTTTGCATAATTATTTAAATTTCTGGACAATGGTCTTCCCACTCTGTATGAACCAATGAACACCTCCTTCGTGTTGGTTATTATTTCAATTGCTGATTCTCTAATCTGTTGATGGTGAATCGACAACTTTGTAAAGTCCTTTGAGACGACTGTTGTTGTGTTTTAGGGCGGGTACACAAATACTTTGAATTGAATTAAATTAAAAGAAGCTAAAACAAACTGAATCTCGGCTTATGGTATACAGGAGGGTTTTCTGCTTCTGGGTGGATCATCAAGACTATTGGTCCTCCCAAATGTCAATCATTTTGGTGATTCGAGCTCGTCAAATAAGACAAGAGAGTTTTGTTCAAATTGTATGGAGTACTTTTCTAAAATGTGGGAAAATCCTCCTTTATATCTTTAACTATGTGTTGGTAAATTGTATAATTGGTTTTCATTGGATTGATAGGTGGAGATTTATGGTGTGTTTGGATGAAAGGAGGTCACATGGGTTTTACCGCGATCACAAGTTGCCGATCCAGGACTGAGGCTGTAGGTCCAGGACTGAGGCTTAGGATCCAGGACTGAGGCTGTAGATCCAGGACTGAGGCTTAAGATCCAGGACTGAGGCTGTAGATCCAGGACTTTAAAGAGGGCCCTACTTTTCTAAAATTTGGGAAAATCTTTAACTAGTGTTGGTAAATTGTATAATTGGTTCTCATTGTGTTAATTGTTATTGCAAATTAAATCAAATGTTAAGAATCTACTGCTCCAGAGGCACATAACCATTTAGCACTGCCAAAAAATCTAACCGCTCAAAATCTCTGGATTGATAAATATTTTTCTCTCCATATGTTTGCGGAAAGGGACCTGAGAGATTGTCTTTTTGAAGTGAATAGATGGAAAGCACATGTTTCTTCCCCCGCGGAGACACGGCAAAGGTGGAACACTTTACGGTCCTCTGCGCTTTGATGAAGTCGCCAAGTCTTTGATAAGATTTCAAACAGGAAATCATGAGCAAACCCAGGTGGTCCGGGCCGGCTCTGTTCTCAGTGTGTAGACAAGAGAGCTGCTTTCATACCGAAGGGGAATGAGAGATGACGTGTACGACAACTATCCCACTATCACCTCCGTTTTTACACAGACAACTTGCGTATTTGCACAAAATAAAAAGATTTAAATGCTACAAGGTTGGCTCTTGTTGGTTGGGTGTAGTATTGGTTTGGCCACAAGAGGGCGAAGTGGAGGCTACTATGTGTGAACCCACAGGTGGAGATGTATAGTGCGTTTGGATGAAGGGAGGTCACAAGGGTTTTACCACGATCACAAGTTGTATATCCAGGACTGAGGCTGTGGATCCAGGACTGAGGCTGTGGATCCAGGACTGAGGCTGTAGATCCAGGACTGAGGCTGTGGATCCAGGACTGAGGCTGTAGACCCAGGACTCAGGCTGTAGATCCAGGACTCAGGCTGTAGATCCAGGACTGAGGCTGTAGATCCAGGACTGAGGCTGTAGACCCAGGACTCAGGCTGTAGATCCAGGACTGAGGCTGTAGATCCAGGACTAAGGCTGTAGATCGAGGACTGAGGCTGTAGGTCCAGGACTGAGGCTGTAGACCCAGGACTGAAGCTGTAGATCCAGGACTAAGATAGACCCAAGACTGAGGCTGTCGATCTAGGGTCTAGTATTGGACCCGCCTCACTCAACAGAAGCGACAGAAGGTTACAATAACCAGTGCAATTTCCATGGCAGAACCTTTTATGCAGTATTAGCGCTATATGCATCTACTCTACTCTACTCTACTCTACTCTACTCTACTCTACTCTACTCTACCGGGTTACGATCGTATTACACTTTAGCTGTCAGAACTCTGACCAATCACTGTCAGTTAGAAAACTTTAGTACCAGTACCAGTAAGAGGGACTAAATAAGGACCAGCCAAAACACTTTGGGGTAGAGTAGAGTAGAGTAGAGCTGGTGGATGCGTGGCTTTGGAAACCGGTACACCACACTCTACAACAACAATAGCCTAAATATTGTCTTTTGTTTGAAAGCTGGTCAAGTGCTGGATTTTCTATCCTGAATTATGCAAAAACAACTCACAGTACCCCATATATACGCAAGCACCGCAACTATCCGGTCTTTCTCTGAGCTCCCAGCCTCGTGTTGTCTCAGAAGTATCAGAATCTCTTCACAAATGAGGTTAAGGAGAAACAGGCCTCCACATTATCCGAACCAGCGCGCCATAATCAGCCGCCTTCTTGGGCCGCTTCATTTCATCTCATAAGTTCGTTTGAAGCCCTTCTTCTGTTGTATTTTTAATGGCCGTGTTTTAAGGCCTGGAGTTTTCCCCACAGGGACAATACGCAAAGTCAAGAAGAGCGCAAAAATAGGTACTTAGCGAACGCTGGCTTACAATCTCTGATCGGTGGGACTCATTTACATAGAACTGGAACCATTTTTCTTTATTTTTTTCATCGACCTTGTCACAGTTAAACGTGTCTGTCACCGCGCATTAGCCGAGACGCGTCAGTGTAGAGAGAACGTGGAGTTTTTGACATGAAATATGGATGGGAACGTCTTCAAAGAAAGCTCTGAGAGTAAATTTGTTTGAGGGCAACACAAATGCTGGGAAAGTTAAATATTAATGTTGTAGAGAAAAAATAAGATGTTTTGTACCATCTGCGCATTATGTGATGTTCTAACAGCGGCAATTATTAGTGTTTGAGTTCGATGGAAGGAGCTGGGTCCATGAGGGAGAGGGTGAGGGAGATGGAAGGATGGACAGAGATATGGAGAGGAGGGAGACTGCTTTTCTGTCATTAAAAGCCTTGAGATGTGAGTGTAAACGTGGCAGCTGTTTCTGATGGGTTGGCTGCTAACTGTTTGATCCTCTGTACTGTTGTTAGCGAACCCGAAACTTTGTAAAGTCCTCCAAAACGACCAAAAATACATGCATGCGAGAGACCAGAGACGGACCATGGAATTATTATAGAGAGAGAAACCAGAGAGAGAGTTGAGACAGACCAAAGACAGAGAGGCCAGAGAGAAATCAGAAAGAGACCAGAAAGAGACAAGAGAGAGAGACCAGAGAGAGACCAGAAAGAGACCAGAGAGGGACCAGAGAGAGGCCACAGAGAGAGACCAGAGAGAGACTAGAGAGAGACCAGAGAGAAATCAGAAAGAGACCAGAGAGAGACCAGAGAGAGACTAGAGGCCAGCGAGAGATCAGAGATAAGAGAGAGAGACCAGAGGGAGCAATCAAAAAGAAACCAGAAAGAGACAAGAGAAAGACCAGAGGCCAGCGAGAGACTAGAAAGAGAGATCAGAGATAATAGAAAGGGACCAGAGAGAGACAGGAGGCCAGCGAGAGATTAGAGAGAGAGAAATCAGAGATAAGAGAGAGGGACCAGAGAAAGACCAGAGAGAGACCAGAGAGAGAGACCAGAGAGAGACCCGAGAGGGACCAGAGAGAGAGTTGAGACAGACCAAAGACAGAGAGGCCAGAGAGAGCGACCAGAGATAAATCAGAAAGAGACCAGAGAGAGACTAGAGGCCAGCGAGAGATTAGAGAGAGAGAGATCAGAGATAATAGAAAGAGACCAGAGAGGGACCAGAGAGACCAGAAAAACCTGATCAAGATATGTCAAAAGTGGACAAACTTTACCAAAAATTAGTGATAGAAGCAAACTGTTTTGAGAGCGAGGACTAGTTAGATAGATTTTATCCCAGCGTTAAAAATGTGTGTTTGAAAGTGAGGTACCCCAGCTTGAAACGCACACTTCTTTTTTCCGATCATTCCGACGCTGCTCTGTAGAAGAAGTTTTCGCGTTTTGATCGTGGCGGTGACGACCGGGCTTTCTCCTGGGTTCAGCTGGTGCCTTCTGACAGCTCCAAAGCCTCGGCACGTCTTCTGAAAGGCAGTTATCGCGGTTCAAGTTCCTAATGGTTCCGCCGGAGACAAGTGTAACTTATTTCATTGAGACGCGTGTCACATGCCGCCTCTGCTTTGAAGTGCTAAATTAACGAGAAGCGAGAACAGTAGCCATTCCGTCGACAATGACCTCTTTTCTAATGGCGGCAAGAGTCATCTGTCGGCCCCATCTAATTACGCGGATCCAGCCGTTTGAAAAGTGTCTTAAGGCTGTTTAGGAATAAAAGGGACATTTAAATGCAGAGAAAATTACAGATCTTTCAAAATACTTTCCGCGGACACATTCGTCGCCGCACATGGAGCAGCTTTTTTCTCTCCGTGTCGTTAATTCTTTGCTTTGAGAGGCCAGACGGCTCCATATCTGTCTATTCCCTCACTTTCTTTCTTTCCTTTCTCCTTTTCTTTTCGTCCTGTAACTATCGCAGTGGTAAACAGGATTCGGCTTCAACTTTGCCCGGGCCGCGGTGAAAAAGCGCATTGAGGCCAGACAATGCGCGTCTTGTTCCTGCCGGCGCTGACCCGATCGCCATCCGTCCCCCTTGCACGCCAAAATGACATTAGCGCGCTGATGGTGAGGACATCTATTTCTGTGTTCATTTCCATAATAATGCGAGGAGAATGGAGGAAATATGTCAGTCCCTGCAACAGCTCTCGCTTTTTAACTTCTGAAGTTCCACTCATTTAAGGTGAATGTACATATGAGACCTTTAAAAGAGCGTGTGTGTGTGTGTGTGTGTGTGTGTAGAGCTGTTATTTATGGTGCTGTGATTACATGATTAGGCTCCCATATCTGTATGATCTGTATGTATGCATCTATATGTTTTTAAGTAATGGAGATAATCATTTTGGTTTGAGTAAAATAAAAAGAATTTTCAGGGTTCAGAAGGCTCGGCCCTCAGGGTTCAGAGGGCTCGGTCCTCAGGGTTCAGAAGGATCGGTCTTCAGGGTTCAGAAGGCTCGGTCCTCAGGGTTCAGAAGACTCGTTCCACAGGGTTCAGACGACTCGGTCCCACAGGGTTCAGAAGACTCAGTCCCTCAGGGTTCAGAAGACTCAGTCCCTCAGGGGTCAGAAGACTTGGCCCTGCAAGTTATGAAGGGAGTTGCAGGTGGTTAGGAGGACCTTGATTTTTATGCAGTATGGAACGTCAAGCAGTCAATTTGACGTTTTCAGAGCTATACCGTGAAACCATTCCACATAAATAGGCCAACATTCCAGCAACTTACCAACTCCAGCTTTAACTCGACAAAAATCTCACAAAGTTTTGACTGAGTGAAGAAGACCCGGTTGGTGTCTTGAGTCTTGTCTGTTCAAATCTTCGACAAGAATAACCTGAACATATTGTGTTGGAAGCCGAGTCCATTTTTCTCAACTTTGCTTTCTCTAATTATTATTTGATTGCTCATTAGGCCGCGTTCAGCGCACATGCATCTGCTGCACAAACCAGCGGCGCTTTTTAATTACAGCGCGAGTTCACTCCGCTGCAGTCGAGGGAAGGGGAGGGCTGGGAGAGGCCAGGCCGAGGGGGGTCTATAGCAACCAATGTCCGGCTGGGTAAGACCACAAACCAGTCTGGTCTTTGTGCGGGACCAGACTGGACCCGCACTGCTGCTGGATGAAAGCGCTGGTTTTCTAACTTTAGTATCAAAATTGTTAGGATTGAACATATCTTGAAACTATAGGTAAAAATGTGGGGGGAAAAAGTGAAAAAGTGTCACTGTGGGGTTAGGCCAGTTGGAAATATATACGGTATGTCATGGTGTGGACTTAATGTTGATTATTAAACTCTCTGCTCCTCTCCTCTTGTTCAATTAGGTTTTTTCCCCCTGGTTTTATTTTGAAATTCTGTTATATATTGGATTGTGTTATTTATAAGATAAGATAAACTTTATTGATCTTACAATGGAGACATTTACAAGTTCGTTCAATCTTGTACTTTTGCAGTTCCGCATTTGAGTGCTTCCTTTGACAATATATATGTGTGTGTGTGTGTGTGTGTGTGTGTGTGCACTTGTTTTCAACTCCTGGTGGGTTCCATAACCTGAGATTCCACTCACGTCATGGGGACTGGTTTTACGTGGTGGGGCCCGAACACCGGACCCCACTGGTCCAAGCTTAATAATCAATGGGTAATGCTTTTCTAACGGTCCTTATGCAGTCTCTGTAAAAATATGGAAAGGACCCCTGGAGGTTTACTTTCCTGAAAAAAGTGTGTTATGTGTCGGAACCCTGGTGGTGGGTTGCGGGATATCAAGGAGGGGCACACTGGGGCAATTTCAGTCCAGCAGGCTGGAGCCAATCATGGAGCAGCACAACAGAGGAAATCAGGTGTCAGGCTAGAAAAAGGTGCAAGTGTGTGGTTCATTAGGCTGCAAGAAATCATGGAGGAGCACACTGAAGCGCACGCTTACAAACCACTGGTAAGTGCTGACTACAAGTCATGACTTCAAATTGTTATATAGAATGATTACAAATTATTTGTTGTTTGTGCAGCTTAGTCAAGAGTCCCTAATTGATGAAGTCGACTCAGATTCTGACGATTTAACTGTCAAGAAGAAACCTGTAAAAAAGTATGGAAAAAGAAAAATCAAAAACACTTTTCTTCAAGACTCGGAAAGTGACGAACCAAAGGCAAATAAGATTGTTATCATGCAGCTGCAAAAGAAGAAAAATGGGGGGCGAGTATACAGCAAGAGACACTTCTGCCTCTACTGTTCAATGTCCTGCCACAAAATGTCCCGTCATTTGACTAGAAAACATGGAAATGAAAGTGACGTAGCCAGAGCATTGGCTCTACCTGTGAAATCTAAAGCACGTAAACTTCAGTTTGATTTGATCAGGAATAGTGGAAACCGTGAGCACAATTTTGAGGTTTTAAAGGCCGGCATTGGAACTTTAGTCCCAGCTAAACAGCCAAATTGCCCAGTTAAATCCAGTGAGTTTTTGCACTGTATAGACTGTGGGGCATTGCTTAAGCGAAAGTCGCTGTGGAGGCATGTGGCCAGGTGCCGGCTTTCACAGAAAGATGCCCAGGCTAAACCAGGTAGAAGTAGGGTCCAGTCCCTCTGCTCCCTAGCCCAGCCTGTACCGGAGGGCATCAGCAAAAAGCTGTGGTCTTTAATTTCGGCAATGCATCAGGATGAGGTCACGGGTGTTGTCAAAGCAGAAAAGGGGATTCTGAGACTCGGAGAGCACCTGTACTTAAAACACGGGCATGATAAGACAAAGCATGATTACATTAGGCAGAAAATGAGAGAAGTCGGTAGGTTAATTAACGAAGCAAAAACCGCAGGGAAACTGAAAACAATTAAGGATTTCTTTATTCCTTCCAACTTTAACCATGTGATTGATGCAGTCAGGTCTGTGGCTGGATATGATGAGGAAACAAATCAATACAAGACTCCATCCTTGGCCCTCAAACTCGGCCATAGCCTCAGAAAGCTAGCAGATATTCTTGAATGTGACTCAAAAATGGAGCATTGTGTTGATGAACTATTTATTAAAAACCTCCAACGAAGCCGGCTGCTTTTTGAGAAGAGGTGGGACGTCTGTGTTTCTTCTGCTGCCCTACAGACCCTCCGGCAAGCCAAGTGGAACACTCCGGACCTGCTCCCTCTGACTGAGGACGTTAGAGCCATGCATGCACATATTGAGGTATGTCGACCTGAATATGTGCAAACCCTAATAAGTGAGCCAACGTCTAAGCATTGGTCTAAACTGGCAGTTTTGACTCTTTGTGAGGTCATCATTTTCAATCGAAGAAGGGAAGGTGAGGTTTCAAAGATGCCACTGACAGCCTTTACCTTAAGAAGTAAGACTGGGATCCATTCTGACATTGCTCTGGGACTGTCCCAACTTGAGAAAAAGCTGTGTCAGCATTTTCAACGCATTGAAATTAAAGGGAAAAGAAGTCGGAAAGTGCCGGTTCTTTTGACTCCTGAAATGATTGCTTCGATGGAGGTGCTGGTGGAGAACAGAAGGGCCTGTTCCATCTCTGACCATAACCCATACTTCTTTTCCCGCCCGGGCGCAGACACCCACATCAGGGGATCAGACTCCCTACGCCAGGTAGCCAAAGAATGTGGTGCGGTGCATCCAGAGATGCTATCCTCAACCAAACTTAGAAAGCACATAGCTACTATGTCTACAGTTCTCAATATGAAAGAGAATGAGATGGACATACTTGCCAACTTCCTCGGCCATGACATTCGCATCCACAGGCAATATTACAGACTACCAGAGGGGACACTGGAGCTGGCCAAAATCAGCAAAGTGTTGATGGCCATGGAGCAGGGAAGAGTGACGGAATTCGAAGGAAAGAGCCTCGACCAGATACAAATTGAGCCTGAAGGTAATTCTTGATATTATTAAAATATGTATGATTTTTTTCCCCTAAAGGCCACTTGTATTTTTATTTTCTGTGCGACAGGGAGAGCAGTAGAGATCCTCTCACAAACGGACGGGCTAAAAGAAACTTCAAGCGGAGAACCTTCAACCATTCATCCAGATGCACCCCATGGTAGTGGCAGTGCCCCTTCTGGTAAGTGTACCAGGTGGGGGATTACAGCCAGGCTGCTTGGTCCTCACCCTGGGAGTGTATATTGCTAATATATTTTTATTTCTCTCCCTAGAACGTGTAAGAAAGCCATGGTCTGCATCTGAGGTGAAGGCTGTGGAGAAGACCATGACACCTTTCATACAGACTGGAAAGGTCCCTGGGAAGTCTCACTGCCTGGCCTGCATTAATGCCTCACCAGATGACCTTAGACATCGGACATGGAGTGGCATTAAATTCTATGTCAAAAATAGAATCACTGCAATTCGAAAACAAAATCTAAAATAAAATTCCTTTAAAATAGTTGTTTGGTTTCTATTGACTGTTTTGTATTACTTAAAGTCTTGGTAAAAAAAGATTATGTCTATGGGTCCCATTCTGAACGGCCCTGTCAAAGGGACCCACCAGGTAACAAAAACGTGTATGTGTGTGTGTGTGTGTGTGTGTGTGTGTGTGTGTGTGTGTGTGTGTGTGTGTGTGTGTGTGTGTGTGTGTGTGTGTGTGTGTGTGTGTGTGTGTGTGTGTGTGTGTGTGTGTGTGTGTGTGTGTGTGTGTGTGAATGTGTGTATCTATGAGTCACTATATAATGCTTTGGGCTGAGAGGTGATTGGCTGAGTGGGGTGGTCCTCTGTATTCTGATCCAAAAACCTGCATGAGAAACCTAGTGATAGAACCAAACTGTTTAATGTCTGATGTGTTTTATTACATAATTTCATTTTCTTTTGGGTGGAAAGTTATGTACCCAAGCTTTAACTTTCCCTCTCTTCTTGCCTCACTCCAGCAGCTATAGCTCATGTCCTCCTCCAAGACTTCGCATCCCGCGCTCCGGCCTGGATCCCTCTCACCGGGCTGCATTCACATCCCCTGGAAACCTATTTATATGAATAATTAACCATCATTAGTTTTCCCCGTGTCTGCGCCGTGCGTCGGGCATCGGAAACACATTGATTAACACTGAGGCGTCGTTATGGCGTGGCCTTGATGTGGAGTTAGCTGGGTGCAGCGCGCACAGAGAGGGGGTGAGGGGGTGGTGCATGGCTGCGAAGGTGGGGTGGGTGCCGTGGGTGCGCGTTTGATTGGAGCCGCTGCGGGCGCGTCCCTCGTGGATCCCGGGCGCTCTGTATGATGTGCGGATGAAGGCTCGTTTCCCAAACCCCCCCTCGCCGACCGCCCCCCCTCTCACGCGCCGTAATGACTCTCCAGCCAGATTTTCGCAGGCCGCTCATGACAATCCCATTTTCTGTGTAATTTCATGCTTGTCTTCTTGAATGAAGATATTGGCTGCTCTCAAGCATGGGGTCAGAGTCTCGCGCTCCGGTTCTAGATTGTTCCGGAGTATGTTTCCCTTCACTTGATGAAAAGTAATTCATCATTTACAGCGACGAGTTCTGCCATCGCCCCCCCTGCCGCCCCTCTCCCCTCTCCTCTTTTTTTCTCTACACTTCGGTTTTCTTTTTCGACTTTCTTTTTTTCAGCGAGGAGGTCGTCCCCAAGTGGGAGAGCCGATAGGTTGGCGAGCAGAGGATAGGTCAGGCGCGGCGAGCACAGGTTAGTTCCCGCTAGGGCAGACCCGGCGGTGATGGGTTTTGTCACCTCGCGTACCTCTGCAAGTCACGTCCTGTCAAAGCCGCCGCGGTCGCTCGGAGAGGCCACGCCGGCTCTGCTACCCGCTGGGGCGTGTGAGCCGAAAATTGATTTTTGGCCTCTCCGGTGTTTTGCTCCTTTCGCTCCCTCTGTCTGCGCTCGCCAGGTTCCTTCGGGGAGGACTTTGACAGCTGCCGACGGCCAATCAAAAGCAGTCACCGTGTTGTAGGAGAAGTACCTATCGGCGAAAGTCAGCGTCTTGAGGGGGAGAGATTGTGACGTGTTGCAGACAGGAGCGGTCTCCAGGCCTCGGGGGTCCGAAGGGGGGGCAGGTGGCAGGGGTTGGATTGCCAGGAGATGGAAGGCTTTTTACACCTTTTCTCTCACCACGTTCACAAAGTCTACGGATGACTTTTGACAAGTCTATATATGTGTTTCCATCATAGTCGTTATTTATGAGCAAGGTGCTGTTGTCAAAGCTTTTAGACGACAAACTCCACAGTCACCGAAACTAGAGAAATGAGAAAGATCGTAAAACGCTTTGGCTGATCTTAGTCTGTGAAATGCGCAAGAAAAATAAAGATTAAATACTTACTTACGTTAAATCAATCAAACATCCAATCTCTTATAGCACAGTTCACACAGAATGCAACCCAAAGTGCTTCAAATTGCCAACATTTAAAACCACACTGTAAAAACCAATACAAAAGACTATTTATTTATTCAAAAAGAAATAAATAAATATATCAGTCGTAAGCACGGCTAAAAAGAACAGTTTTCAGCCTGGACTTGATTATAGCTCGGGTAGCAGCCTCTCTTACTCCTTCAGGAAGACTGTTCCAGATACTAGGTGCATATGAGCCATTTTTAGAATCTCAGAAATGTTGTTGTGCTTTGACAGTTCAAGCTGCGGTACCTGACTTTCTTTGCAATTGGTTTGTCCTAATAGAAAGACTGTTGTTATGAAATCAGACCATAACGTGAAACAATAATTCCAAAATCGCTCAATTTTGGCAAAATGTGACTTAATTTGAGGCTGTTCTGACTGCCTTAAAACACGATTTGCCAACAGAACAAAGCGAAATTATCATGTTTTTTTTAATAATCCAAAAAGTGTCTCCCTTGAAATGAGAAAAAAGAGCAACAGTGGCTTGTCCCATTGGCAAATCTTGTCAAATTAAGATAAAAACAACTCGATTCAAGCAATTATTACCTCATACAGTATTTCACATTGTTTGCAGGTTTGAGAATGGCGTATACCCCTGCTTTAAATGGCCACACTTCTTCCATCTTTCCGAATGACGTCAGAAGAACGCTTTCTAATTTAATTGAAATCTCTTCCCCAAAAACATATGGAACAAAAATCACGGTGAGACAGTAGCAGCAAGTGCCAATTTTCTGCCGAACATAGATTATTGATTTTTGTCATAGGCAGTGTCCTTAACTGCTAGACTAATATTTAACCGAATCCTGCTGGACACATTTACGGCCTATAGTCCCTTGTGCATGTTAGGTCTCCAGCTGTACATGATGTTTTCCCCCGGGCAGTGGAGCCCAGGTGGTCACAGAGAAGGGACTGGAACAATGGTCACAGTTAGACCAGCCGAGCAGAGACCAGAGAGAGACGCTCCAGGGGAAAGACCTCCAGTTAACCGTGAGTCATGTAAAATCTTAGTTTTGTAGGTCATTTGTGGTATTGGCGTAAGTTTTAGTTCAAAGTGGAGGAGAATATCAACGTGAACCAAGCACGAAACATATTGCCTCATGTTCTGTGGCACCCAAAGTACACAGCAAAAAGATGATAATATATTGTTTAATCTTAATTTTGGTATATTCTGACTTCCTTAAAAGAAGATTTGCCGTTGGGACAAAGCCAAACTCATTCCAAGAGACATTTCTTGTATAGTTTTAAACCATGATAATTTCGCTTGGTTTGGTTTCTCAGCAAGGAGGTCCTGTGTTCGAATCCTGTTCAAATCGAGAGAGACAGGGAGACAGACAGACAGATGGAGACACAGTGAGACAAGACAAAGACAGACAGAGAGAGAGAGACAGAGACAGAGAAAGACAGGAGAGAGAGACAGACAGAAAGAGAGACAGGGAGACCGACAGAGAGAGAGACAGAGACAGAGAGACAGACAGACAGCTGAACACTGCAAAAACATGTGAACTTGTCTTTGACTTCAGTCATAGCAGTTCTCACACTCGTGTTGTTATTGACAACTCCCAGGTGCAGATCGTAGAGGAGTGCAAGTTCCTGGGTTTAACTAGTAAGTTAGTAAGTTAGTAAGTTTTTATTTATATACCGCCTTTTCACTGCAGATCTGAGTCTCAAAGCGGTTTACAATTGTTAATTTTTGGGCACTTGTCTCACTCCACGGGGGGTCGCCAGTACAGGAGGCGCATGCCAGAACTATTGGACATATTTTTAGTGGTAGGGGAAACCGGAGTACCCGGAGGAAACCTACGCAGACACGGGGAGAACATGCAAACTCCACTCAGAAAGGCCCTGGTCCGACCGGGATTCGAACCCAGGACCTTCTTGCTGAGAGGCGAGAGTGCTATCCACTCAGCCACCGTGCCGCCCTGGGTTTCTGGGTTCCTGGGTTTAACTCTGTCTAACGACCTGAAATGGGTTAAAAACACTGACCGGGTTGTTAAGAAAGCTCGTCAGCGGCTCTTCTTTTTGCGGAAACTTAGAGAATTTACCACTAACTCTAAGATTCTGCTTAATTTTTATCGCTGCACCATTGAGAGTTTACTTGTTGGTTCTGTGTCTGTGTGGTTTGGAAACATCACAGATAAAGAAAAGAGAACTTTAAACAAGGTGCTCCGCTCTGCAAAGAGGACCGTGGGCTGTGAGCTTCCTGTTCTCGAGGTTCTTTACAGATCCAGACTTTTAAACAAAGCTCTTAAAATCATCAATGACTCTTCTGGCCACCCTGGGAAAGCCATGTTCCAGCTTCTTCCCTCTGGCAGAAGATATCGGTCACTGAGATGCAAGACATCTCGCTATGCTAACAGCTTCTTCCCACAGGCTGTTAGGTGCCTAAACAGAGCATTTTAATTTCTGCTTTTACCTGCTTTTAAACTGCTTTTACGCCTTGTATTGTTTTGTTGATCGGTGCCACAGTGTCAGCTGTTTTTTTATTGTTTTATGTTCAGTGTATGTGTGTTTTGTATTGCATTGTGTCGTGCTTTTGTTCTGTCGGTGCACACGGAGTGCCTTTCTTGCGAACGTATTCCAATGTGGTTTTTTAACTGCACATGGCCAAATAAATGAATCTTGAATCTTGAGACAGAGAGACAGAGACAGAGAGACAGGGAGACATACAGAGAGAGAGACAGAGACAGAGAGACAGACAGACAGAGAGACAGAGACAGAGAGACAGAGACAGAGAGAGAGAGACAGAGACAGAGAGAGAGACAGACAGAGAGACGGACAGAGAGAGAGACAGAGAGAGAGACAGAGAGAAAGACAGACAGAGAGACAGACAGACAGAGAGTAAGACAGACAGAGAGACAGACAGACAGAGAGACAGAGACAGACAGAGAGACAGACAGACAGAGAGAAAGACAGACAGAGAGACAGACAGACAGAGACAGAGAGACAGACAGAGAGAGGGACAGACAGAGAGACAGACAAAACCAGTTCCGTCCCCGGCTTCAAACACACATCTCCGGTCCCTGTGTGACCTGGACCGACTCAGTCCAAACTCCCGTCCCTGTGTAACCTGGACCGACTCAGTCCAAACTCCGGTCCCTGTGTGACCTGGACCGACTCAGTCCAAACTCCGGTCCCTGTGTAACCTGGACCGACTCAGTCCAAACTCCGGTCCCTGTGTAACCTGGACCGACTCAGTCCAAACTCCAGCTGGACAATCAGAGTTCAAAGACACATAAGAACGACTCAGAGAAAATGGGAACTCTTCAGCGGCAGACGCACACACGGAGCTCATGGCGTGATTACAGCCTGCGTGGCGTTGGAGCAGCACTTGTCCTGTTCCCGGCAACAAGGGCCCGACCTTCAGCGGCGCGTGCGAGTCTCAGGGGCCTCGCCGGGGGACTCCTGCAGGGGCCCCGCACTCATCTCCACACGGCCTGATGAAGAGGAGGGCGCACATCCTCCACAGTCCACTGATCTCTGAGAGCGGTGATTATAATAACACATCTGAGGTCTTTGGAGGAAGAGGACAGAGTTGGTGCTCGAGGAGGTTTCTCTCGTCGTCATGGACCTGGTCTTGGTCTGGTCCTGTTCCTCTAACACCAGGATTTATGTGTTCGATCTTTTACTTTAGCGATCACATCAGAGGTGACAGCAGCCTACTCTACTCTACTCTACTCTACTCTACTCTCTTCTGCTCTATACTCTGCTCTTCGCTACTCTGTGCTATTCTACTCTACTCTACTCCACTCTACTCTACTCTACTCTACCCTTCTCTGCACTACCATACTCTACTCCAGGGGCGGCCAACCAGTCACAGACTAAGAGCCAATTTTTTTTACCGTGTTACAGCAAAGAGCCACATCATACAAATGTGCACTACATAAACATCACCCCAACCCTTACACACGCGCGCACACGCGCACGTACGCACACGAGCAGACACGCTCACACACAATCTGTCTGTGCAGAGAGAGGTGTGCTCTGCTCAGACAGATTTATTGTAAATGTCATCAACATGATAATGACAGAAGTTGACTCGTAGAGCACTAAAGGGCTGAACTCTCCCCGGTTTGCGGGCGCTTCTACCGCTCGCTTCAGCCGCTCCCCGGTACTTTTTATTAATGGTTTGGCCCTGGTTCTAACCGGGCGAGTCGATACCAGAACAATATCACGTCAGCGAACATCAATTATGATTCCGAAATGAATGCTTTCAATCTCTAACCAAGAAAAAAAAATCAAGTTTCAACCCAGTGTTCAGCAGAAACACAACTGTCTTTATCGAACCATGATTCACTCTGACTGCGTTTAATAAAATATATAGATGTGACACATAACACCAACACCACTTTAGCTGATTTAGAACCACAGACACATGTTCAGTATAAGACCAGATACTTTTGCATTTGATTGAAGACAGACACTCACCAGGCAGAGTTGGCTTATCTCCTGGTGTAGCGCTAGCTGGTGCTAGCCGGTGTTAGCCGGTGTTAGCCGGTGTCCGTAAATGTAGCGTTAATCCATTTGGTCAAACCACCTCCAGACTTTTCGGGTCTGCCTCTACTTCTGCTGCTGCGATCTTTCATTTCACGGTTGTCACTTTTAAGCTTTATAACTTTTCTCTTCATTGTCATGTTTGTGGGAATCATTCTGCTCCGTCCTTAGCGCTAGATCCACAAACATATTCTGGTTTCTGGTGGAACCATTGAGCTCAGGCTGGTGTCCTCTCCTCAAACTGAGGAAGGTGTTGCCCTCATCCAGCGACCAAGGAATTGTTTTCCGTACGGACGTCATGGGTCGAGGCAACGTGTTTGTTATGATATTTGCTACAGCTGAGGCAGCGGCTACAGAGTGATTGACAGCGCATCTGACCAATCAGAATTGACGTTCGCCGACGTCAGATTGTTTTGGTGGCCTGGCTAGTGGAGTGAAGTCGGCCTTTACTATGGGTCAGAACTACATAGGGAATGAATGGCAGCGCTACCACCGAGGCGTTTTTGACGCTTGTCGTGTGGAAGCCCGAGAGCCGCACGGAATCAGCCAAAGAGCCGCATGCGGCTCACGAGCCGCGGGTTGGCCACCCCTGCTCTACTCTACTCTACTCCACTCTACTCTTCTTTACTCTACTCTACCCAACTCTTCTCTTCTCTCTTCTGCTCTCCGCTACTCAACTCTAATCTACTCTACTCTATTCTACTCTACTCTACTCTATTCTACTCTACTCTACACTACTCTATACTACTCTACTCTACTCTACTCTACACTGCTTTACTCTACTCAACTCAACTCTACTCTACTCTCTTCTGCTCTACTCTACCCTACTCTATACTACTCTACTCTACTCTCCTTTACTCTATTCTAATCTACTCTATTCTATACTACTCTACTCTACTCTGCTTTACTCTACTCTACTCTACTCTACTCTAGACTACTCTACTCTACTCTATACTACTCTACTCTACTCTACTCTACACTGCTTTACTCTACTCAACTCAACTCAACTCTACACTGCTCTACACCATCCCACTTTGCTCTACCCTACCCTACTTGACTCTACTCTACTTTACCATAATCTACTCTACTCTACTCGACCCTACGAGAGTGGAAAATAAAAATGTAAGATATTATGAGAGGAAAAAGTACAACTTGAAATACAAATATATCAAATACAAAAGCAGATACACAAACCAAAAGTAATATCCCCCATGAGACGATAAAACCGAAGGCAAAGAACAAGACTTGGAAATTGATGAAAGAAGATGGAATTAAAAATACAAGAACAGGTAGTGTCTGCATACATTTATGAACACACACACACACACACACAAACACACACACACGCACGCACACGCACACACACACAGGTCTGCAGCAGGTGCATCTCTCAGTCTGGTTCTGTCCGGCGGCTGCATGTGCGGTGAGTTATGGTGAGTTATGTAGCTTAAGCTGTTAGCACTCAGAGGCTAATGAGAAACATGTGTAGGTCGCTGCCTCCGCTTTTTATCTTCTCCCCTTTTTCCCCTCGTCAGTCCACCCCACAGAGGACCCCCGGCTCCCACATCTGGCCCGACCGAGGTGCACTTGTCCTGGATCAGTCCATCCATCAGGCAGGTGTCTCGGAGCGTTCGGGAGGTCCCTGAACGCACCGCGGAGGCCGAGCTAAGACCATCCATCAGGGACGACCAGAGCCTGCTGCCACCGGGACCAGGTGAGAAGTACTGTCTGCTCTGAAATACAAACACTGTCCATTGTATGATTTCTTTGGCTCTTAAAGCTGAAGTACCTGGATTTTAGGTACAATAAATTATACACATTCATATTAATTACAAATGAATATGTTTATTACAATGTACTGTAGTAATATCTGTGGGCGACAGTGGCTCAGTTGGTAGAGCATTGTTATCGGAACCTCATGTTTCTGGACCATGATTCAGAACATTTAAAGTAGCAATATGTAAGATGTTCATGTCAAGTCATCATTAAAGGGCCCTGATCTGTCAAAAGGCATTCATAAAACATATATTTTCCAATACTTATTTAACTGATAACAGTAGTTCAGAGATTTTGGAAATTCAAAATTAGTTTTACAGCCCCTAAATCTTGTTATTGTTTTCATTACAATGTCCCGCCCTCCACCGTTTCACCCATCAGAAAGTCTGTGATCCGGGCACCAGAACTCACCGCGTGGAGCTAGTCTCAATGGTAAAGTACCATGTGGCGCAGAACTAAAAACAACAAAACAAGGAATCAAACCAGGATTTCTATCTTTGTGAAAAAGGTGTTGGTTATAGATTTGTTGTTGACAAAACTCTTGTCTATTCAGCTGTTATGGTCCCAGCTGGATTCGTCTGCATATCTGGAAACCTGAGTCAGGGAGAGTGGGAGAGGCTGCAGTACCACTTTTGGCCCTCTGCACACTGGTCTTCTGCTCCTTCTGGATCAATGTCTCTACAGGTTTTTTCTTTTTTTTAATCACTGCATTCCCTGTGTTTGATTTGTGTTTGATTCTCTGATCTGTTATCGGCGAATCGACTTTGCAAACTATGCAAAGTCCTTTGAGACGACAGCTGTTGTGATCTAAGGTCTGAACAAAAATACATTGCAGTGAATTTGACAGTTAGGTCTGCAGTGAGGGTAGAAAAACGTCGATGGAAAAAACATGACAAAAGTGTTTTATATCGGACTGTACTTTTTCAACACCATCAAAACCAAGACCCATAAATAAAAATAACCTGTTCAGACCTGCCCGGGACACACTGTACCCGCTCTGCCTGTGCTGGCGGCCCAATGGGGAGCTCCTCTGCGCGGTGCGGGGCCTGGATCTGGGGCAGCACCATGACGTCCACTCAGGGAACACTCCAAATATGCCCTTTCATGTGCACTATTCAAACGGGCCGTGCAATTAAAAATTAACTCGGATTTCTCATGTACGTATTCATATTCCCTGGATTGGTTCTTTGCTGAATCCGGTGACAGCCCCGCGCCGTGTGGACACTGCTTCGGGAACAAATTTGTGTTTTATGTTTGACTTTGGATGCAGGGATATGGTGTGTGTTTTGCCGTATACGCTGTTGTATTTTGATGGCTGAGTGTAAATGTGTATGTGTACAGTGGTCCCTGGTTTATCACAGGGGTGTTCTAAAAAACTAGAACTAGAACTGGACACGTGACTGCTGAAGTGAGAGAGAGAGAGCAGAGAGAGAGACCATAGAGAAAGACCAGCGAGAGATCAGAGAGATACCAGAGAGAGACCAGAGAGGGATCAAAGAGAGAACAGAGAGAATAGAGAGAGACCAGAGAGAGGGACAATAGAAAGACCACAGAGAGAGACCATGAGAGGTCGGAGAAAGAGATCAAAGAGAGATACCAGAGAGAGACCAGAGAGGGATCAAAGAGAGAACAGAGAGAATAGAGAGAGACCATAGAGAGGGACCAGAGAAAGACCACAGAGAGAGACCATATACAGATCAGAGAGAGACCAGAGAGAGATCAGAGAGAGATCAGAGAGAGACCATGAGAGAGACCATGAGAGATTGGAGAAAGAGACCACAGAGAGATCGGAGAGAGAGACCAGAGAGAGACGAGAGAGAGACCACAGAGAGAGACCAGAGAGAGAATAGAGAGAGACCAGAGAGAGAACAGAGAAAGACCATACAGAGAGACCATACAGAGAGACCAAAGAGAGAACAGAGAGAGACCATACAGAGAGACCAGAGAGAGAGCGAGACCACCGAGGTCGACAATATCAGTCATACTTTGACTCCTTCTGAAAGCTCTCATACTGTGTCTGTAATGTCAACAATAGTCTAAGACCAGGAGCATATTTTGTGGCGGCGGCAGGTTACGGTCGTGGTGTGGCGGCGGCAGGTTACGGTCGTGAGGCGTCGGCAGGTTATGGTCGTGAGGCGGCGGCAGGTTACGGTCGTGTGGCGGCGGCAGGTTACGGTCATGAGGCGGCGGCAGGTTACGGTCGTGAGGCGGCGGCAGGTTACGGTCATGAGGCGGCGGCAGGTTATGGTCGTGAGGCGGCTGCAGGTTATGGTCATGAGGCGGCTGCAGGTTATGGTCATGAGGCGGCGGCAGGTTACGGTCGTGAGGCGGCGGCAGGTTATGGTCGTGAGGCGGCGGCAGGTTATGGTCGTGAGGCGGCTGCAGTTATGGTCGTGAGGCGGCGGCAGGTTACGGTCGTGAGGAGGCGGCAAGAGAGATACCAGAGAGAGACCAGAGAGGGATCAAAGAGAGAACAGAGAGAATAGAGAGAGACCATAGAGAGGGACCAGAGAAAGACCACAGAGAGAGACCATATACAGATCAGAGAGAGACCAGAGAGAGATCAGAGAGAGATCAGAGAGAGACCATGAGAGAGACCATGAGAGATTGGAGAAAGAGACCACAGAGAGATCGGAGAGAGAGACCAGAGAGAGACGAGAGAGAGACCACAGAGAGAGACCAGAGAGAGAATAGAGAGAGACCAGAGAGAGAACAGAGAAAGACCATACAGAGAGACCATACAGAGAGACCAAAGAGAGAACAGAGAGAGACCATACAGAGAGACCAGAGAGAGAGCGAGACCACCGAGGTCGACAATATCAGTCATACTTTGACTCCTTCTGAAAGCTCTCATACTGTGTCTGTAATGTCAACAATAGTCTAAGACCAGGAGCATATTTTGTGGCGGCGGCAGGTTACGGTCGTGGTGTGGCGGCGGCAGGTTACGGTCGTGAGGCGTCGGCAGGTTATGGTCGTGAGGCGGCGGCAGGTTACGGTCGTGTGGCGGCGGCAGGTTACGGTCATGAGGCGGCGGCAGGTTACGGTCGTGAGGCGGCGGCAGGTTACGGTCATGAGGCGGCGGCAGGTTATGGTCGTGAGGCGGCTGCAGGTTATGGTCATGAGGCGGCTGCAGGTTATGGTCATGAGGCGGCGGCAGGTTACGGTCGTGAGGCGGCAGCAGGTTACGGTCGTGAGGCGGCGGCAGGTTACGGTCGTGAGGCGGCGGCAGGTTACGGTCGTGAGGCGTCGGCAGGTTATGGTCGTGAGGCGGCTGCAGTTATGGTCATGAGGCGGCGGCAGGTTACGGTCGTGAGGCGGCGGCAGGTTACGGTCGTGAGGCGGCGGCAGGTTATGGTCATGAGGCGGCGGCAGGTTACGGTCGTGAGGCGGCGGCAGGTTACGGTCGTGAGGCGTCGGCAGGTTATGGTCGTGAGGCGGCGGCAGGTTATGGTCGTGAGGCGGCGGCAGGTTATGGTCGTGAGGCGGCTGCAGTTATGGTCATGAGGCGGCGGCAGGTTACGGTCGTGAGGCGGCGGCAGGTTACGGTCGTGAGGCGTCGGCAGGTTATGGTCGTGAGGCGGCGGCAGGTTATGGTCATGAGGCGGCGGCAGGTTACGGTCGTGAGGCGGCGGCAGGTTACGGTCGTGAGGCGTCGGCAGGTTATGGTCGTGAGGCGGCTGCAGTTATGGCATGAGGCGGCGGCAGGTTACGGTCGTGAGGCGGCGGCAGGTTACGGTCGTGAGGCGGCGGCAGGTTATGGTCATGAGGCGGCGGCAGGTTACGGTCGTGAGGCGGCGGCAGGTTACGGTCGTGAGGCGTCGGCAGGTTATGGTCGTGAGGCGGCGGCAGGTTATGGTCGTGAGGCGGCGGCAGGTTATGGTCGTGAGGCGGCTGCAGTTATGGTCGTGAGGCGGCGGCAGGTTACGGTCGTGAGGCGGCGGCAGGTTACGGTCGTGAGGCGTCGGCAGGTTATGGTCGTGAGGCGGCGGCAGGTTATGGTCGTGAGGCGGCGGCAGGTTACGGTCGTGAGGCGTCGGCAGGTTATGGTCATGAGGCGGCGGGAGGTTACGGTCGTGAGGCGTCGGCAGGTTATGGTCGTGAGGCGGCGGCAGGTTACGGTCGTGAGGCGTCGGCAGGTTATGGTCGTGAGGCGGCGGCAGGTTACGGTCGTGAGGCGGCGGCAGGTTACGGTCATGAGGCGGCGGCAGGTTATGGTCGTGTGGCGGCGGCAGGTTATGGTCGTGAGGCGGCGGCAGGTTATGGTCGTGAGGCGGCGGCAGGTTATGGTCGTGAGGCGGCTGCAGGTTATGGTCATGAGGCGGCTGCAGGTTATGGTCATGAGGCGGCGGCAGGTTACGGTCGTGAGGCGTCGGCAGGTTACGGTCGTGAGGCGGCGGCAGGTTACGGTCGTGAGGCGGCGGCAGGTTATGGTCGTGAGGCGGCGGCAGGTTATGGTCGTGAGGCGGCGGCAGGTTATGGTCGTGAGGCGGCTGCAGGTTATGGTCATGAGGCGGCGGCAGGTTACGGTCGTGAGGCGGCGGCAGGTTACGGTCATGAGGCGGCGGCAGGTTACGGTCGTGAGGCGGCGGCAGGTTACGGTCGTGAGGCGGCGGCAGGTTATGGTCGTGAGGCGGCTGCAGGTTACGGTCGTGTGGCGGCGGCAGGTTACGGTCGTGTGGCGGCGGCAGGTTACGGTCGTGTGGCGGCGGCAGGTTATGGTCGTGAGGCGGCGGCAGGTTATGGTCGTGAGGCGGCTGCAGGTTATGGTCGTGAGGCGGCTGCAGGTTACGGTCGTGAGGCGTCGGCAGGTTACGGTCGTGAGGCGGCGGCAGGTTACGGTCGTGTGGCGGCGGCAGGTTATGGTCGTGAGGCGGCGGCAGGTTATGGTCGTGAGGCGGCTGCAGGTTATGGTCATGAGGCGGCTGCAGGTTATGGTCATGAGGCGGCGGCAGGTTACGGTCGTGAGGCGGCGGCAGGTTACGGTCGTGAGGCGGCGGCAGGTTACG
>OZ035844.1:16250126-16259110 GCA_964034765.1 Knipowitschia caucasica
GGATTTTACCTGCAGTTGTCGTAGTTGTCGTAATTAGGGCTGGAATTGGGATCACTACAAATAGATGAAAAATAATATTCATTTTTATACTTTGTTCTCCCTGCGTTGTTTCCTCATCTCTCGGAGTTGTCCTGTGTATGAACTGTGCCATACAAATAACCTCCCCTTGACTGGCACCTGGAGTTGGAAAAGCGACTTCTACGCTTTTATTAAGTGACTCGCTGCTCGTGATGATCTCAAACTGAAGCGGCTTTTCGTAATGACTGAAACTGCTAATAGGAATAATTAGAGCATGGCTGAAGGCTATAGGTCCATTAGCAAAAATGTGAACAGTTTGTGTTGTTTTCGCTCGCTGCTAATCGTCGCGCGCAAATTGCAAATATTTTATTAAGTTCAGGCGAAGTGTTTACGGAAAACGAGGTGACCTGAATTCCAAACGATCTCTCTTCTCCCTGGCTAAGCGGGGAAAACGGCACATTTAGGAGTTATCGGAGTAGTTTTGGGAGCTCCAGGTGAGGCAAGGGGAGGGGGGGAGGAGGAGGGTTGATGCATGAGTGCGCCGCGGCGGGCAGGGGGTGGACAGGAGCGCAAGATGATCCTCAGGACGCCGGCTCTAATTGAAGGCATTGATCAAACCTGCCGAAGAAGAAGGAGGAGGAGGAGGAGGAGGAGAGGTGGATGTGCGGGGAGTGGACGGAGCGCTCGGGCGAGACTGAGAGAAAATCACCTGCCGATGTTCGGTGGAGCAGCGACTCTACCTTGAGCACAAGCAGGGCTGCAAGTGAGATTATTGTTTTATACACACAGGGGGAAAAACAATAATCTTGCCTTTACCACGGGAAAAACTAGCACAAGTTAGTAGCAGTAGTAGCAGACAGGACACAAGCTAGTTCAACGTGCACTTTAAACACCACGGCTTTCAGAGCAGTCATTTTGACGGCTCTCATTCAAATCAATAAATAAAAAATAAAAAAAATCAACTTGAAATTAGGTCATTCACACAGTGTGTACCTTTACAGAAAGCTGTTGAAAGGCTAATGCTAACTGCTGACAATAATCAGAGCGTTGCTATGGTAACTAGCACCAGCTCTTTTCTGGAGCGAGCTGACTCAGGATCAGTTCAAGTCCAGGACCAGCACATTGGCGGTTGAGAAGTGTATAATTATAGTTACCTTTTGATTTCATCTTCAAATGAAAGACGTCAAAAATAGAACTCCTCAAGTAAAAAAAAAAAAAAAGACTCATTTATAGATTAATGATGTAATAAAAACTACATTTAGAAACGAGTCCAAAAATCCAAAAGCTGTCAAATTGACGGCTTTGGGAGTTCTGGTGCACGCTGGAGGCTTTTGAAAATGTATTCCAGTGTGGTTTTACTGCAAATGGCAAATTAGGCTTCAGACAAAATCCTTATAATGACATTAAAATTAGAAGAATTTAGGTTTTGCATTTGTTCAACTTTATGTATTTTGTGAATTGTTTTCTGTTTGTGTCTGCACTATGTTAAATCATAATAATAATGAATTAAAAAACATGGACAATTCTGTTAAAGTGGAATCCTTCAAGTCCTGGCTCAGAGACAGTGAGTGGAGGGGATAAGCCACAAGTGTAAACAACCCGCACCTGAGATGAATCCTCTCTGAACCATATTTACAGAACCGGTGCTAGCGTGTTATGCTAGTTCTGCTACGGCTGAACCAGAGCGGGCGGCGGACATGTCTCCCGCAGCAGCAGGTCCCTTTGTTCTCACACTCATCATTTATTTATTCTGGATCACGAGACGGTCTCACTGGGCTCTCTCTCTCGCTCACACACACACACACACACACACACACTGCGCGTCCATCGCCTTGGCCAGGTCCCTGCTCCTCGGCGAAGGTGGGAGGGCGCAAAACCGGGCGAGGACTACAGCGAGCCATTTGTTGCTTCAGATGTGCTGCTAACGCTTTGATGGAGGCTCTTCAAACTTCCGAGCCGGGGGCCAATAAGCGGCGGATGGCAGGAGCAGAGGGGCAGGCCCGCAGCCCGAGTGCTGGGGTCCATCTGGCGCGCTAAAGCCACCCTCTGCTCCTCACCGACACACGCACTTTTCAACGCTTTCCAGTAGGGATTCGGGTCGATGCCGAAAATCCCTCCTGTGCACGCACCTATATGCAAAAAACGCCACTTCCTAAACCCCTTGTCTGCGTATTCATCCGCGCACCTGTCTGTAGATAAAGTAGATCCTGGCGTAGACGAGGCTGAGAACAAACCCTGCGGGAGTCCAGAAGTTGGAAGGGCTCGGAGTGGAAGCGGCAGATGGTGTGTGTCCTGACGGAGCGGCGGCAAACAAAGGCCTTGTTCTGCGCGCTTTAGCGGCAAAGACTTTTATTGTGTTCAAAAGACATGTTGCGAGCGATTTGACCGAGAGATAATGCTAAAAGGTGTAGCTGCCAATGCGCTCGTGTTGAAAGTGTATCAGAAGCGCGGTGCAGCCGGTGTGCACGGTCTGCTCGGGTGTTTATGGACACAATGTTTGAACCAGAGAAAACTTTTATTGTATTTAATCGATGGTTTGACCTTTGATAGTGTTAAAGTGGAAATATGGATCCTTTCAGCTATTTCTGCTAAGCTAAGTTATAATGATACCCTAAGAAACAGGTGTACTGTGCGATCCAGCTGTAACCTCTGCTGCCACCAGAGGGAGGGGTAGAGTTTTCTAAAATGGAAAGTGACCGGCTGCAAACACAGATGTTTTAAATATTGTCATTTTGTTGGAGAAATTACCAAAACTGATGTATGGTCACTTGTTTTGTTTTGACACACACACACACATAGACACGCACACACATACATAGATAGACGCACACATACACACGCAAAGATTTTTCTCCAACAAAATGACAATATTTAAAACATCTGTGTTTGCAGATGCACGCACACACATACATAGATAGAGACACACACATACACACACAGAGACAGATGCACGCACACATACATAGAGACACACATGTACACACACAGAGACAAATGAACGCACACACATACATAGATAGAGACACACACATACACACACACACAGACAGATGAACGCACACACATACATGGATAGAGACACACACATACACACACAGAGACACATGCACGCACGCATACATAGAGACACACACGTACACACACAGACACAGATGCACGCACTCACATACTGTACATACATACACAGACAGAGACACACACATACACACACAGAGACAGATGAACGCACACACATATATAGATAGAGACACACACATACACACACAGACAGATGCACACACACACACACACATAGATAGAGACACACGCAGAGACAGATGCACGCACACACATACATAGATAGAGACACACACATACACACACAGACACAAACACACACCGAGTCCTTCTACACAAACAATGTGATATTTTTGCAAATCTAAATATAATTGTAAATCGTCCTTGGTCTCACCACTCCCTTCACTCACTCATTACTTTCAGCCTAATCTACATGTTTTTAGTGGTAGAGGAAACCGGAGCACCTGGAGGAAACCTACGCACACAGACAAACAAGCAAATCCACTCAGAAAGACCCGGAGGAGGAATCGAACCCGGGCTTTCTGGCACAAGAATTTCCTTTAAGATATATTTAATCTAACTTCTGGGGTGCTCACTTTTAATTTTTTTGCATCGATATGAAGAAAACCAGGAAATGTTTTTGTTTTTGTTGTTTTTTCTATAAAAGTATGTATTTTTGTCCAGCTACGCAAACCTGACACATTCCACAGACCTGGGCAGTGGAGTGTCGGACATAATACACACGCATAGATACACAGATACACACACACACACACACACACACGCACACGCACACACACACACGCACACCCACACACACACACACACACACATTCTGCCGGTGCCAGAGGAATCGGCCGTGCAGAGACCACCTGCTGGGCCCCTCTCTGATCCTGTTTGTATTCACTTCTCTATTGATGTCCTGTTCGTCGACTTTCTCACTTTGCAAAAACTTAGTTCAAAAGCCCCTCTCTCTGTCTGGTTTTTCTCGCTGGTTACCGTTAATAAGAATCGGCGTCGGAATTACGGGTCTTCGGGCAATTTGGAAAAGAGTTGGAATTTGGAAAGAAAAAAGCGTTCTGTGTTCTTTGACAGAAGTACATGTGAACGAGTGAGCGGTTTCTCACAACACGACTTCAAACAGTCTTTTGTGTTTTGTCTTATCTCAAGAACACACTGCGAACGATAGGAAGGAACAGCTACATACGTTTGTCCACTTTCTTCCGCTTTATCCGGCGTGGTGGCGGCAGTCTGAGTTAATTAAATGCATCAATGTCTTCAGCCTTCTGAGTTTTGTCATTCACCTTTAATAATAACGGGCAAATACTGTTGTAATAAAGTATAGTGTTGTAATTGTGATCATCCATCTACTTTCTTCCGCTTCATCCGTTGCTGGGTTGCTGAGACTTAGAATTAGAGACTTAGACCAAGACCAAGAACCAAGACACAGAGATCCCAGATAAAGAGATACCAGATAAAGAGACCCTAGAGACAGAGACCCTCGAGACAGAGACCCCAAACACAGAGGCCCCAGTGAATGAGGCCCAAGAGAGAGGCCCCAGAGACAGAGACCCCAGTGACAGAGACCCCAAAGACAGAGACCTTAGAGACAGAGATCCCAGAGACAGAGGGCCCAAAGACAGAGGCCCCAGAGACAGAGACCCTAGAGACAGAGACCCCAGAGACAGAGACCCTAGAGACGGAGACACCAGAGACCAAGACCCCAGAGACAGAGGCTGCAGAGACAGAGACCCTAGAGACAGAGACCCTAGAGACAGAGACCCCAGAGACAGAGACCCTAGAGACAGAGACCCCAGAGACAGAGACTCCAGAGACAGAGACCCAAGAGACAGAGACCCTAGAGACAGAGGCCCTAGAGACAGAGAACCGAGAGACAGAGACTCCAGAGACAGAGGGCCCAAAGACAGAGGCCCCAGAGACAGAGGCCCTAGAGACAGAGACCCCAGAGACAGAGGCCCCAGAGACAGATGCCCCAGAGACAGAGGCCCCAGAGACCGCATTGACAGAGATACTGGGATAAAAAAGCAAGTGCAGTAGACTGTGTGAGGTCTTTGTTTTCTTTTGGACCTTGTTGTTGTTGTTGCTGTTGTTGTTGTGCGTCTAGTCTCCTGTTCTTTGTGATGCAGTAAAGAAACGAGAGCGTGACCTTCTGCCGCATTGTGTTTGCCCAGTTTCACAACTATTCAAAGAACCCTGTGTCCTTTAACGTAAAACCGATTCACGCCATCGTCACATTTCTGGACATCAGGTCTTTGTGACTTTCAACCAGGAGCGGGGGAATCAATGTCATCTTTTGAAGCCACTCTTTTCAGTCCAAAGGTGTCTGTACTTTCTCCGTTTTGCCCCTGGATTAAATCTGGCCCCTCAATGTTGGCCCTAGAACAATGGGAGCCGGGACCTGCAGCACGGAGACCACCTGACAGAGCGCAGAAACCCCCCACCCCCTCCCCCTGAGGTATCTTCAAAGCGACATATTTTGATTGTTTTTTAAATCCACGGATGGAAGTACGATACTTTACGTTTATTTCTAGACAGATGGATGAGATGGCTTGAACTTGAACTGATCATAGACGTTGATATAGATGGAGAATGTGAACCCGCGACTTCAGCAAAGTGCCATATGCAAGTGCTTATGGATCTAAGTCAGCCTCAGTCCTGGATCTGCAGCCTCAGTCCTGGATCTACAGCCTCAGTCTTGGATCTACAGCCTCAGTCTTGGATCTACAGCCTCAGTCTTGGATCTACAGCCTCAGTCTTGGATCTACAGCCTTAGTCTTGGATCTACCGCCTCAGTCTTGGATCTACAGCCTCAGTCTTGGATCTACAGCCTCAGTCTTGGATCTACAGCCTTAGTCTTGGATCTACCGCCTCAGTCTTGGATCTACAGCCCCAGTCTTGGATCTACAGCCTCTGTCCTGGATCTACAGCCTCAGTCTTGGATCTACAGCCTCAGTCTTGGATCTACAGCCCCAGTCTTGGATCTACAGCCTCTGTCCTGGATCTACAGCCTCAGTCCTGGATCTACAGCCTCAGTCTTGGATCTACAGCCTTCAGCTCATTGGATCCCTCCCTCAATGTGGGCCTCACTAAGGTTTCTCCCATTTCTCCCTCTGGGTTTCTGAATAGTTCCTTGCCGATGCAGGAAGGTCTATGGACAGTGATGATCCGGGACATTTCTGTACATTTATTAACATTTCCACAGTGGTCATCCTGCTCCCTATAGACCCATTACTCCTTTCTGTTTGTTAGTAGTCGGAATATTTGATCTGTTGTCTGTGATTTAGGGCGATACACACATACATTAAATTGCGTTGCATGTCTTTGTGACCAGAACACTCCGGTCTGAGGGGTCCTGTGTCGTCTGAACTCCACGCAGCTGATTTCTCTGATTCCTCTCTGCAAGGGTAGCCTCTAATAGATTCCCCCAGCCCCATGTTTTATTAATGCCCACTGCTCTCCAAGGTGGCAGTGACAAATCGGGAGCACAATTCACTGACTAGCGCTGACTGTACGTTTTAGTCATGCTCCGACGTGTGCCAGTCCATCGCCCTCGCCCCTCGTCTGCCTTCGAAGCCGCTGGAGCAGGGACCGCTCAGAACAGACACTCCACTTGTTGTTTAGAATAGACCGGTCAAAGGGCCCTTGCTTTCAAACTGAGGAATAAATCAGACCTAATTTATGGAACAGAATGGTTGAATCTGGCCTTTGCAGAAAGAGACAAATGCAAGATGTGAATGTCTAAATATTATTGCTTGCTAATTATTATAGACACTGTTTCATGGAGTTTCAAATATGCTAACAAGTGTACTTTAAAACTGCTTACAGAGGCATCCAAGTGCAGTGAATAGAAATACTATCTCATACAATGGACTTTGGTCTGTGAATAAGCCATTATGTTCATGCCGTTTTAGGTCTACGTGTTCCTCACATTGAAGCCATACGGTTCATTCTGCTATGTCATGTGTTTACGTCGTCATTTAAGGCCTATATAAGCGCCATCCTTCTCTGTGACAATCAGACTTTGGCAGAGTTGTAGAGACTTTAGCAAAGTTGTAGAGACTTTCATAGAGTTATGCAGACTCTTGACTAGACTTTTGCAGGATCGCCCATGGACCAGACTGTGGAGCTGTCTGGGATATTGCTTAAAACTGCAAATAAATGCCAACCTTCTGGTGTCTCCTTGTCTCATGTCTGAGCTAAAATTAATCCACAGAGACATAATATTCAAGTGATTGCAGCGATTTCAGTCAGGTCTCTGTTGTTTGGACAAGCTAAAAGAACTGAGAATAAAACTTCCAGGTTCGCCTAAAGATCCCGTCTAAAGTATTCTTAGAGTAGATTCAATGTCTTTTGTTCCTGGTCTTTATTAAAGAAATCTAAATGTAAATACAGAGGACCGCCCTGAATCGGCCAATCAGCTCTCAGCCCAAAGAGAGACTCACAGGATCGTTCATACACAATCAAGATCGTGTTTTCCAAGCTCACTTTCCAAGACATTTTAATAATAATTAATAATTCATTTTTTTCATGGCGCCTTTCAAGACACCCAAGGATGCCTACAATATACTAAAAACCATCACACACATAATTAGTAGAACAGAATATGAAAAATGACAAAAAATAAGCCAGTTTAAAAAGGTAGGTTTTGAGATGTGATTTGAAACTGTCGCAGGTCGAGCGATAGAGTGTCCCAGAGTTTAGATTTGCACTTTTTATAATACATCAGATAATGTAGTCGTAGATAACTTTTACTGGGAGTGATTTGAAAAGGATTTATCAAAAAAGAATAGGAAAGAATCTCCGTAAAACACTCCTGTCTTGTTTGGCGATGCTCTTGATGATCCACCCTGAAAAAGATTCCTCCTATACACCTTCAGTTCGTCCAAAGATGTTCCAGTTTTGCGATTATTCTTCAAAATGGAGGGTAAAAGTCCAAAGCAAATGTCGGTGATGTATTGAGAAATTAAGTGTTTGATGGTTTCCTTGCTCATTGTCAGAGAGAGATTTAAACACTCCCACACTGCAGAAGACACATGACGGAGAGCAGATAGATCTTGAGCCGCAGTTGCCCCGGGGCATACTGACAGACATGGGCAGGCCGTTTCTCACCACTAGCCTCGAAGCATCAGCGATCACTCAGGAGCAGTACAAGGAGCACAAGGAGAAGGTGGTGTCCGATGGGCTCAACGTTAAAGTTATATTAATAAGACAAAGAGTAAAGAAGTGAGAGGGTGGTGCAGTGGTTAGGTTCTACTGCTATGTCTGCCCTTTGTTGTGTTGTTCAAAGTAGAAATAAGCAAAACTCACGATGGTTGAGGTTAAACATTTATTTTTTTATTATACATGTTTTTAGTGGTAGGGGAAACCGGAGTACCCGGAGGAAACCTATGCAGACACGGAGAGAACATGCAAATCCACACAGAAAGGGACCTTCTCACTGTGAGGCACAAGTGCTAACCACTGTGCCACCGTGCCGCCCTCACAGCGTCTGTCTGACCCCACATGTTCTCAGCCCAAAGAGCTTGGTCTTGAGCAGAACTTCAGCTCAGATCTGGATCTCATGGTTTTAACCAAAACATGGAACACGTCCTCATTTTGTTCATTTCATTCTCACCTTGAAGCAGCTGTCAATCACACTTTACTGAAGGGAAAGGCCCGCCCCCTCCTCTGTGAGACCTACAGCTGCAAACAAGGTTCAAAGTCCAAATGAAATGAACAGAATCTAGATGTGTCCATGAACAAGGTTCAGACCATGAGACCAAACCAGAGTCTGTCCCAGTCTCCTCCAGACCAGACTGAAAGGACCTGAACATGTGGTGTCAGCAGCTCTTCTGTTGCCCTCTCTGTCCTGCGTCGCTTTGTCCTGAAGTCGCTCTGACCTGAAGTTT
>OZ035844.1:16259120-16316051 GCA_964034765.1 Knipowitschia caucasica
CAAACAAACCAAACCAACCACACAACCTTAACCACAACACTACACCACATAAACCCCCCCACCCAACAGCCAACACCCACCCACCGCCCACCAAATCCGTAACCCACCCACAACACAAACCCCAAACCCAAACCACACCACCACCCCCCACCACACACCACCCCACCACACCCAAAACAAAACCCCCCCACAACCCACCCAAAGCACCGCCCCACACCCCACCCCCAAAACGCAAACCATAACAACCAAACACCCCACAGAACAACAACCCACCCAAAAAACCCCCCCCCCCAACCCCAGCCCAACTCCACATCCGCAGCACCGAAGAACACACAACACACTACCCACACCTCCAACAAACCACACCCACTCAAACAACCACAAACCCAACACCACACACAACACCACCCCACACAACCCCACAACAACTCCCACCGGAGCCCCCCCCCAAAACCGCCCCAACAACCAACAACACCCACCAACCACCACCACCCCCCACCCAACCCCCTCAAACCCCCCAACCCCCAATCCCACACCACAAAATAAACTTGATTGATTGATTAAGTTAGAGAAAGAACGAAAAAAAAGAACAAAAATGAAAAATACTAAGCGATTTCGAATGTTTAAACACACACTTACACCTAAACAGAAAGCCGTCAGATTGACTGCTCCGGGAGTCCTGGAGTTAAAAGCTCTCCCGACACCTGGGCGCCCCCGACAGCAGCTTGTCCCTGTGCACTCCAGTTGCTCGCGCTCAGAGAAGGTGCAGCAGTTAAACAACGCGGCGCGCATGTCCACCGGAGCGCGCTCTCCCACAGCTGCGCCGCCGCCGACAAACTTATGGCGCCGTCATCATACTTCAATTATGAAAAAGGAAGATATTAGCAAACGTAAATGGTGTTAAATTGAAAAAGGGCCTGAGGATGCGCGGCAGAAGGTGGGTTTAGACGCAGCCACACTTCTGACTGCGGCGTTCTCGGGCGCCATATGCCAGATGTCTCGCTGCTCTTAAAGGATCTCAAGGACACTATATGAGCCGAGAGGGCGCGCGTTATCGCTTTATGCAGGCGTAACAGCGAGAACAATGCAGTCTGGGTAATTACGAGCATTTAGAAGCCAGCGCGCAGGTGACAAATGCGGTCGGTGAGCACGTGTTAGCGCGCACTCCTGTTGATTTGTTGTGTTCTAATGAAGCAGGCTATTTACTCGCAGGCGCCATCAGTGAATTGTTCATAGAAAGTCATTTTAGAAGTTCTGTGTCGTGTTTACAGCGGGGGTGATGTGTTCTAAAAATAACACGATGACTTAAATACTTGAAGTAGCAGCAAAATGTTTTAAGGCTGTAAAAGCTCTCACCGTACACTTTAAACACGTTTTCTAACCACCTGAACTCACGACTGCTTAAGTGTGAGAGACCAGAGAAAGACCAGAGAGAGACCTGATAAAGACCAGACAGAGACCAGGGAGAGACCAGAGAGAGACCAGAGAGAGACTAGAGATATCAAAGCTGTTGGTTGAAGGTCTGAGTGCTGCTGCAGCTGTCAAAAACTGTGTGTAGAGTGTAAAATGCAGCTGCAGAGGATACAGTAGCAGAACTGGGGGCTATGGAAAGATCAGAGAGAGACCTGAAAGAGACCTGAGAGTGACCAGAGAATGACCTGAGAGAGACTGGAGAGAGACCAGGGAGAGACCAGAGAGAGAGACCAGGGAGAGACCAGAGAGAGACCAGAGAGAGACCAGGGAGAGACCAGAGAGAGACCAGGGAGAGACCATGAGAGACCAGAGAGAGACCAGAGATATCAAAAGTCGTTGGTTGTACGTCTGAGTGCTGCTGCAGCTGTCAAAAGCTGTGTGTACAGAGTAAAATGCAGCGGCAGAGGATACAGACAATGAGACAGCAGGTGAATAGCAATAAACAGACTACAGCTGAAGCCATAATGATGACAAATAACGTAGAGAAGAGGGGATAACGAACCTCTCGACTCGTTTTACAGCCTCTTCATAATCTGCTTTTTGTTTGAGCAGCCGCTTTTCTCATTTTTTTAGTTTCACTTTTCCTTTAGTTTTAGACGAAACCGTGTTTGCTTCTTGTGATTTGTTTACATTCTCCCACACAGAGAAAATGCTTCCAACACAACTCTACATCCCCAGCTGCGCAATGGACCCGGGCGCGGCGGGAACGACCGGCCCGGGCCACTTCCTGTGCGGGGTAATGGAAGCCTCCGATGGCGACGCAAGGCCCTTAATGGAGAGACCGGCGTAAGGGAGGTCAGGACCGCGGGGGTGGGATCAATAGTATCGTGAGAAGCTTTTAAACACGCGGGTTTAAAAATAGAGAAGGTCGGCACGACGCGGTGCACCGACGCGGGGGTCCCATACGTACTTTAGCCATTACCCCCCCCTGCCCCTGGCGCACACCGTGGAGCTCCATGGAACCCCCGCGGAGAAATATAAATGCATACGCTGGGCTTGTTTGTACACACACACACACACACACACAAACGGGCACACACGAGAGACGCACATCTCGAGGTCAGCGTGGAGTAAAACTTATACTTTTGCACGATGAAGAACACACAAAAAATGCACAATTGTTTAGTTTGAAATGTGTTTTAGAAAGTCTACTCGACATATTTCTTTGTTAGCTCTGAATCGCAACAGTAGTCGTCGCTGAGGGCTTTATACAGTTGTGGATTCCTCAACAATAGATCAGAAAATCAGGCTGTTTGAACACAACAAATGCGATTTTTACAAACACAGAAGAGCCATTGGTCCCATGGGAAGTCCACCGTTCAGAAATGTTAATAAATGTGTAGAAATGTCCCGGATCAACACTGTCCTTGGGCCCCTGGGAGTCACTATTTGACTCTTTGGGCTGAGAGATGAGCGTGGTATTCACTTTTTTAATTTTCTGTCTGAAAAAGTTCATGTTGAGATTTCTACAAACTTAGTGACTGAGACTAACTGTTAAATAACCAGAAATGAGAGACATGGGATTCTTAAAGGGCCTATATCACGGTTTTTTACTTTTCTCTGCTTTAAACAGGATTACAATGCTATTTGGCCTTCATACACAAGCCCACAGTAGTTTATTCATTGATTCTGTCAATCTTTTGTAAGAGAACAATCTGTCTCCTTCCCCAGCGTGAGGCACAGAAACGCTCGGGTCCACTTCAGTGACGAAAACCACACTGATGACGCGCATGACCCCGTTTGCTTTGTATTTAAAATAGTTGTTAAATACTTTTGTCAGAACGGGGTAAACAATACACAATTAGTATGCTGTTTTTTGTCAAAAATAATAAAAATAAAAATAAATGAAAAGCCGGCGGGAGGTGATTGACGGATCAAAACAGCGAATCAGAGCGCACAGGCTCCGGCTCCCGAGTCCAGCGTCTGTGGTCTGGTCTCGCGGACACCACATAGAGCTGCTGTTTTTATGCTTTTGTCAGCAACTAAAAGTGTTAGGATCACGTCAACTTGAATGAAGTGTGTTATGGGTGTAAATATGTGACACACTATTTGGCCCTAAGAGGAAGAAAGCGGCTCAACTTTTTTCATCTGTTCATCTCATGGATCTATTATAATACCGGTTCATCTGCGACACTTCACTGAGACTGTTCCAGAACTACAGGGACAATGGAACTGGACTTACTCAAAAGCTGATCTGGAAACACGTTATTCCCACGGTAAAAGACGTAACTCGGACCCCCTCGATCTGTAAGTAGTGACGCTAACTCGCTGTATACTTCTGTAAACTAAATAACTAGGGTCTGATTGTGCATCTAGGACATAGGGCTCGATGTGACGGATTGTCATTGTTGGAAAAAGTTTATTATTTTGTATGAAATTACTAAGTACAGGTGATAAACGACAAAAGCGTGATGCTACGTCACCGTGCGGACGGGCTCACAGGCAGAGGAGCAGACTCTTCTCTGGATCAGCTCGTTTGAGTCGAGGTGACGTCACCTCTATACAAGAGATGGCTCTAATCTCACAAGCTTTGATTGTTGTGTGGTGTATCAAACACATTAATATCACACATGTGTATAGGATTGAGTGTGAAACATGAAGAAAAGCGTGATATAGGACCTTTAAGGTTATTTACCCCAGCTTTAAGAAAATGTAAACCAGAGAGAGACCAGAGGCCAGAGAGAGACCAGAGAGAGACCGGAGAGGGATTTGAGGGACAAGAGAGAGACCAAAAAGAGACCAGAGAAAGACCAAAGAGAGACAAGAGAGAGACAAGAGAGAGACAAGAGAGAGACTAGAGAGAGACTAGAGAGAGACCAGAGAGAGACAAGAGAGAGACTAGGTAGAGACAAGGGAGAGACTAGGGACAAGAGAGGCTAGAGAGAGACCTGAGAGAGACAAGAGAGAGAGTTGAGGGACAATAAAGAAACCAAAGTGACCAGAGAGAGACGAGAAAAAGACAGTTATGTGACAGAGGCCATCAAGTCAGGCATGTGATAAAAGCAAATTGTTTTAAAGACACGTTTTTGCTTTTCTATATAGTTATTTGTTTTATGGTACCCCAGCTTCAGCAGCTTGGTCATTATCTGCAGTGTGGCATGGCCTTGTCCTCTACATACATAAAATATAGAATTTATTTTGTTGGAAAACACTTGTGTAAATGGCTCTTTGACCTGAGTATCCCGCTTTGTCCATTCGCCAGCTTTTAAAAGTGCAAAATGCAAAATGAAATATATTATAAATGTGAGGTGTAAAAAAAGTTATTGTCGCCTCCAAATGCAGAATCCAAGGGCCAACATTCTTGAACCTTACACTGAATAAAACAGCATTTAACTCATGCAGAAACAACGAGCGAAGTCACACAGCCGATTCCTGTTCTGTTGTCATAAATATTCTTTTAAACCCGCAGTAATCCCTCTCAATATTCACCATACATGGCTCCGGTTCCGCGGCAGGATGTGGTGCATGTCTCTTGTCTGGCTGCCGGAGGTCTCGCTCCGCTGGGCTCCTTGTCAGACAGGATGGCCCGCGGTTCCCTTAAACACACATAGGGGGAGGCGAGGAGCGCGGAGCAGTGAAGCGCTACCTGAATACATCTCATACATCACAGGAGGAAGAGTCAGCGGGGGCCGGGCGGGGGACACGACGACAAATGTGGGGAAATATACGTTCGGCGCTAGGGACGGAAGCGGAAGCAAAAATCCCACTTCCGAGTTGGTTTTAGACTGTAAATTATGGATACAATAATTACTGTAAACACACATGCAAAAACGTATTACCTGAAAATATAACGGTTTAATAACACCCCCCCGACCTAGAAATGAATTAAGGGGAAGAAAATGGATGGATGGATGGATGTAATATTTATTTTTAACGCAAAACTATTTTTAAAATGGTGGATTGGGCCACTTACAAACAGGTTTGGATCGTGGACCAGTGGCTGTACTACAGAACCCCCCCCATCAGCCAATCAGGTTTGACTCCTTGTTTAACTGATTTAGGTTGGGATTAAGGGTGGGTTGAATATGTTAGTCTGGTGAGTACAACGGTAAAAAGGTTAAGGTTTAATGGAAGTACGTCCTTAAGTGGTGACTGGTTAAGTTTTAGGTGTAAGATGGTTAAGGTTCGGATTGAGGTGAGTTGGGGTTATTCTATGGCACCGGCTGGCTATGTTTAGGTTAGTTGATTACATATTGTTTACGCTTCCGTCCCGACATGATCTAGTGCTGACCGGAAATCTACGGACGTTACCGGCGTGTGTTGAAGGCGTGTGTTAGCAAATACTAAACACGCAAACTCACTTAATAAAACAGACCTGTAGTTCTAGTTGTTCGGAGCCAAGCAAAAAGTAAAGTAAGTAATGACTAATGACCAATCAGAGAATGGCTTCGGAGCGGTTCTACTGTTTTGTTTAGAGGTATTATGTTTTAGCGAACATATTCTATGGTGATGTATGTGTAAGTTATTTTAAGATTGTTTATTTGAGCTCAGAGCAGCACACGGTTGATACGACAGAACGGTTTTTTAAGTGCTATATAAAGGAGTAAGGCACAAGGAAAAAATACTCTACTCCTTAAGTCAATGGGAAAACTTTTTGGCGCTTTTTCAGTGGTTCTTTGCCGCTTCAGGAAGGTCCAAGGGCGGCCATTTTTAACATTTCTGCACATTAAAAAAAATACATTTCTGGACAGTGGTCAACCCCTATCAGACCCTAACTCCAATGGCTCCTATATGTTTGTTGTTATGGCATTTCTTGTTTTCAAAGTAAGATGATGGAGGACTCAAAATGCAGGAATAAAAATAAATGATGAAATTATGAAAATGATTTTAAAAAATGAAAGTCCAAGGTAATAAAACAATTTCAAAATCCAAAACGGAACCAGGAACAAAGACATGAACAAACAAAAAGACAATACAATGAACCAAACCAAAGAATTGTGATGTCAAAATAAAACTAAAGAAGGAAAATGAAATCCACATCGGGACAGAATCCCCAACTTTGTGAAATCTTCCAAGACTCTAGAGAGAATTGAGATTTTGGGCAATACACAAATACCTCACATTCAATTATAATTTAACAACTATCTCCTTTGTATCAATGTTTTGACAAAGAAAATACAGTACAAGCACAAGTACAAGTTCCCCTATACGACAAGGGGAAGTCCTCATCCCAACCCCTGGCGAAACCCCTCCTTTCCCTCACTAACCCCCCTTTGTCGCGGCCTAAATGAAGACATTTGTTTTGCGCTCAGGTAGCTGGTTCTGGTGGCTGTTCTCGTCGCGGTCTTTGGCACAGCCGTCACCGCCGAGACAATTACCCGGGCACATGCTGTCGGGCAGATTGCAGGTCCCCGCCCCGCTCCTGTCGACGCACTGCCATCTGGCCCCGGCGAGGTGTTCGCAGGTCGGGCTTCTCCACGGACCCACGCACCTGTCAGTCAGCCGCCGCAGGAGACCGCCACGGTGCGACCTTCGGGACCGAGGCCGACACCGGGACCAGGCATCGGAAGAGACGCGGGGTCTGATCCGAGCAGGGAACACCACATGAACAGACGTTGATGTTTCTGACTTAATACAGTATGTGACTTTAAAACTAGCTCAATCCAGACAGACTCCAACAGATAAAATGGGATTATGGGGATAGTATTTATCGGTTGCCATGGTAATTTGTGACTACATAAATCATCACATTAGCCTCAATATGTAAGAAGAATGATGTAGAAGAAATGTGGTTATTATTTGTCGAAATCAAAAGGGGCAATTAAATGATAGATTTATGAGACAGTATATCCCACGGGCCTAGACCCTGGTGGTGGTCCGCCCAGAAGCCTAGACCCTGGTGGTGGTCTCTCTGAAGCCTTGACAATGGTGGTGGTCTCCCCCAAGGCCTAGACCCTGGTGGTGGTCCCCTGAGGCCTAGACCCTGATGGTGGTCCTCCGAGGCCTGGACACTGGTGGTGGTCCTCCGAGGCCTAGACCCTGGTGATGGTCTCTCTGAAGCCTTGAAAATGGTGGTGGTCTCCCTCAAGGCCTAGACCCTGGTGGTGGTCCTCCGAGGCCTAAACCCTGGTGGTGGTCCCCTGAGGCCTAGACCCTGATGGTGGTTCCCCGAGGCTTGGACCTAGATCCGACCAATGAGGCAATCCCGGTTGTTTTTCCACCAGAGAAGAGCAAGTGCTAGTTAACATAACAACCCAATGTTTCCCTACAGCGTTAGCAATAGCCTGTTTTGCTGTATTTGAAGTCACATTGACCAGTTTTAGCACTTATCAAAAACCCTTTAACTTGTATAACTTTATTCATGTAGACAGTTATTTTATTTTGTTTTTTAATGTTGTTATTATCGTCATTAACAAAATCTAAATTACCACAATAATAATCGCACCGTGAGAACCAATATTGTACCGGCAGATTTGGAGATGGTTTTATCACTACCATCGAGAGACAGACCCGCAGTAATGTAGGGCTTTGGATCACCTGCACATTTGAGAAAGTGGATCCAAAGCCCTACATTAGTAATTTTTTTGTTTTTTTATTAGATACGGACACAACAGTTACATTGGGCTGATCAGACTTTGGTGTTTTTTCTAGACCATGCTAATTTTTTCACAATTTTTGTTTTTGTCCATTGGAGGCTATTAGGACATAAAACAAGGGGAGCTGTGGCCTGAGTGTTTTGCATTGGTCTCTCCCATGAAGAGGCAGACGGGCAAAAACATGCTAACCCGAAATGACGACTGGTGCTCGGCATTAGCCACAGCCGCGTCCTCTCCCTCTCTATGATACGCTTAATATTCACAATCACGACAGACGAGAGAACCACCGCTGATTTATTGGATCATATCACTTTTGCACACTCCGCTTCCCTTTTCCGAAAGCATTCAGGTTTCCCCGGCAGAAGACATGGCTCGGGGCGGCCCTGGTCCCCCCCTCACCTCACCTCCCCTCCCCCCTCCAACTCCCCCCTCCATCCATCCTCTCAGTTTTCTCGAGTGGTGGAAAACCGACGCCAAACGAGCGGGCAAATGAGGAGAAAAAGTGTTGTTCTTGCATCAAAATTGCAAAACACGATCGTCCACTATAAGCAGAAATGGTAATGTCTCATCTGGCGTTCCAGGCCGAGAAGCACACACACAAACACACACAAACGCACACAAACACACACAGAGGAGGAAGTACAGCCGGTTTCTGCCTTCAAATATGTCTACAACCCTCTGTGGATCTGCGAGAAGACAGCAGACTGGAGACAAGCACTGAAAATATTGTCTGTGGTGCAAAAAATGGAACAACATTGGAAGTTTAGAGAAGTGAAAATATAATGGCAATATTAAAAATGATAACAATAAATAATAAATACATAAATAAATCGTCACAGTCCGTTAAAAAGAGTCTCTTTTATGAGCTTTTCAGGAAGACTAATCCAGATTGTAGCTGCATAGATCTGAAATGCTGCCTCAACATGTGTTGTCCTGATTCTGGGAACAGCAGGAGGCCAGTCCCTGTGCTCCTCAGAGTCCCAGCAGGAGGCCAGTCCCTGTGCTCCTCAGAGTCCCAGCAGGAGGCCAGTCCCTGGCTCCTCAGAGTCCCAGCAGGAGGCCAGTCCCTGTGCTCCTCAGAGTCCCAGCAGGAGGCCAGTCCCTGTGCTCCTCAGAGTCCCAGCAGGAGGCCAGTCCCTGTGCTCCTCAGAGTCCCAGCAGGAGGCCAGTCCCTGTGCTCCTCAGAGTCCCAGCAGGAGGCCAGTCCCTGTGCTCCTCAGAGTCCGAGTTGATTTATTTGCCACTAACAAGTAATATGGATATACCTTATTTGCTGAAGCCGGAGGTTTTTCGTCTTGACTCTGTTTTGTATGTATTTTATTGTTCCGCTTTGGTTCTCTCTGTCTGTTATAAACTACTAGTATGATTCAACAAATGTTTTACCCAATAAATATGACAGCATTTGGTAAACAAATTCAGCTTCATTATCAGAAGAAACACACCTCACTAGGCCGGATTTGCAACCTCAGTCCTGGGTCTACAGCCTCAGTCCTGGGTCTACAGTCTCAGTCCTGGGTCTACAGCCTCAGTCCTTGGTCTACAGCCTCAGTCCTGGGTCTACAGCCTCAGTCCTGGGTCTACAGCCTCAGTCCTGGGTCTACAGCCTCATTCCTTGGTCTACAGCCTCAGTCCTTGGTCTACAGCCTCAGTCCTGGATCTACAGCCTCAGTCCAGGCCTAGACCCTGGTGGTAACCCTCCGAGGCCTACACCCTGGTGATGGTCCCCTGAGGCTTGGACCCAGGTCCGACCAATGAGGAAATCCTGGTGGTTTTTCCACCAGGGAAGAGCGAGTCCTGGGTCTACAGCCTCAGTCCTGGGTTTACAGTCTCAGTTCTGGGTCTACAGTCTCAGTCCTGGGTCTACAGCCTCAGTCCTGGATCTACAGACATAAGTAAGTTCGGAGCCACAGGTTTCTTTCCTTGGTCTCATCGTCTGTAATCATTTAAGGTTTTAATTATAAAGTGATTACAAAACTCTGCTTGGGCCTCAGAAAGTTGACTCAAAGTTTGTAAACAAGGAAGATTGGAATTGGATTTATGCAAAAGTATTTAAAATGAACTAGTTCTTTCCATGTGGTCGTGCAGCGCGTCTGTCTCTTTAACGTCTCCCACTGACAAACTCGCTCTGATCCCGAGCCCGCCACAGCTGCTCACCGTCAGCCTATACCTCCAGGGGTCCCACGTCTTCCTGGGACCGGGGCGCCTACCGTCTGCTCCTCCATCTCCTCTTAGCGAGTGTGTGTGCGCGCCCAAACGCTGAGGGTCAGTCCACTCCGGAGCCCGCCGGCCTCCCGCGTACTCGCTCGGCAGGCCAGGTAGCGGGGGCGCCATGTTTTATTCACGGCAGGGGAGGAGAAAGGCCAGGGTCAGAGAGAGAGAGAGAGGATGTGTGTTGGATGGTCAATGTTGGCTTTCATTTCCTGCAGACTTGAAGAAACGTTTTGCACTTGCCCGCGGAGAATAGTCGGACTGTGAGAGGTGTATGGAAATGGGAAGCGTTACTTAAACAAAGCCGATGCTGAGGCTGAGGCTGGTCCCCAAAGTGTGGAGCGAGGTCCAGAGTTCAGTCTCTTGTTTGTCTTGTGTGTGACAGTGGAAGAAAGCATGCATTCTATTATGGTCAGTGAATATATTGGATTTTTAAAACTCAATATAACCAGATGTATACAGTTCATAATGTCTCCTGATGTTAAAGGTTCTCATAATAAAAATAATAATAATAATAATAATAAAAAAGAAAACGTTTTCTATAGTGCTTTGTTGGACACTCAAAGACGTTATTCTTTCATGCCATACACAGTAGGGATACTAGTGTAGCTACAGCCGCCCTGGGGCATACTGAAGTGAGGCAACCAGTATGTGCCATTGGCCCCTCCCACCACCACCAACCATTCACACACACACACACACACACACACACACCAGACTCATTCTAGGCAATGTGGGTGAAATGTCTATCTTCAGCAACAACAGTTTTGTACTTTACAGCCACAGCCGCCCCACTGTGGCACCTGGTGTTACCAGAGGTCACCTATCACAGCACTAATCAGGCCCTGCCCTGCTTAGCTTCATAGGTTTCACATACATTGGTCCTCTATTTTTCACTTTTCTGTCTGAGAAAGATAACGATGTGACAATTTATTTGGTAAATAAGGGAAGACTAAAACAACATACTGAAAAACGTTTCAAAAGTACAAACGCTGCCGTCCACAGGTCTGTCCCGCTCTGCCCCTCCCTGTGCTGGTCCACAGGTCTGTCCCACTCTGCCCCTCCCTGTGCTGGTCCACAGGTCTGTCCCACTCTGCCCCCTCCCTGTGCTGGTCCACAGGTCTGTCCCACTCAGCCCCTCCCTGTGCTGGTCCACAGGTCTGTCCTACTCAGCCCCTCCCTGTGCTGGTCCACAGGTCTGTCCCACTCTGCCCCTCCCTGTGCTGGTCCACATGTCTGTCCCACTCTGCCCCTCCCTGTGCTAGTCCACAGGTCCGTCCCCCCCCTCCTCTCTCTGTGTCCCGCTCTGCCCCTCCCCTCCCTGTTCCTTCTGCAGTCGCAGAGTGAGAGAGTGAGGGTCTCCGGAGCTGGCACTGCCGCAGCCCTCAGTGCAGACGTGCTCTTGTGCCTGTGTCAAATGTGCGCCTCTCTGGGCCCAAACTCAATCTGAGGTGTGAAGAGGCGACAGGATCCGACCTGCATAATGGAGCGCCAGTCCCCCGGTGCTCTTCTTTACACCTCGGGTCGTGAGGAGGAGGCAGACAGAGCGACAGCCAGCCTCTCCCTCAAACAACAACTTGTAATTGAGCCCACAGCACACGGCGCTCGGCTCCAGACTTCTGTCAGACGTTAGTGAGACTTTAGAGGCTTCGGCCCGGCTCGGAGAAAGTTGTCTGGCACTGACTGTGTGAAGAAAGGTCTTTGATTCAAGGTCTGGAAATACCTTTGCAAACACATCCTCACAGGCTTAAGGGGAGGCGCATCGATCGACACACACACACACACACCTACATGGGGGGCTCCTCCATACCTTTGGTACCTTCACAACTTCTGGCTCTGCTTTGCCCTCACCCGAAGAGACAAGGGATCTTAACTACAAAGAAGCAATGGCGCTTTGAAAGGGAAGAATTTCAAGCTTGCTTTGGGCAAACAGGAGTCTTTGAAGAATCCACTTCTCTATTAGAAGGAGAGTGGGGTGGAGGGGAGATAAAAATCAATGCTGACACAAAAAAGCATGCTATCTATTGCTGGAACTCCACGAGGACCGATAGAAGGTCGGACTTAAAGCAGAGAAACTGCTTTGTGGTCAGAGTTTTGATTTGGCTCCGCATGTACTTGTCTGTTCACTCGCTTTGTTCAACCTCTGCTCCGCTCTGCAAACTCAAGGCTTCAAACAGAACAAAGACAAACCTACAGCTTCCACCGTCTCAAGTCAAACACATCTTTAAATATATCTACATAGGGATGGTCCGGTCTGACAGCGAAGTCTGCAACAAAGAAATTACAACATGTGCTTCTGCTCAGTCCAGTTACTTCCATTCAATGTATTTGTGTCTCGACCTAAATCTCAGCGGCAGTCGTCTCGGAGGACTGCACAAAGTTGTGGATTCACCAACAACAGATTAAAGAATCCAGCAGTTCCAACACAGGACATGTGATGATAACAAAGACATAGGAGCCATTGGTCCATAGTGTAGCCACGTTAAGGTACGAAAAATATGGAGTGTACGGTAAGACCACTGTTCAGAAACGTGAATAAATGTTCAGAAATGTAGAAATATCCCAGAGCCTGCTGCATCGGCAAAGAACCACTCAAAACCCAGTGGAAAAAAGTGAAAAACCTAACTTATATTGAGAGAGAGATCTGCTCCAATGGTCAGACTGTAGATCCAGGACTGAGGCTGTAGACCCAGGACCGAGGCTGTAGATCCAGGACTGAGGCTGTAGACCCAGGACTGAGGCTGTAGACCCAGGACCGAGGCTGTAGATCCAGGACTGAGGCTGTAGACCCAGGACTGGAGCTGTAGATCAGGGACACAGCTAGACAAGATTTTTTTTTTAATATAAATATTTGTATAGTGTTGTCGCGGATGAAATGAAGCCAAACATGACAAAGATACATATTTAAAAAGGTTGACGATCGGATTTCTTTACTCCAATATTTTCCGTCTTCATCAGTGATAGCAATCAAACGCTGCAAAGTGCTGCAAAATGCTGCAAAGTGACGCCCCGCCTCCACGTGGCCCTGCTGTGGGGAATCGTCTAAACACTCAAACCGAAAAATAAAACTACTGCTCTTAAATCTCGCTACACAGACATTTAGTGGATTTATCTCTTCGGGGCTGGAGAGCGGCGAGGTCCAGGGGCACGAGCGCATCATTAGGCACATTTTGGCCTAATTAAAGTCGCTCAAATCGGCCGCCATGTGGGGACGTGCCAAGCCAGAGTTTGTGGATGCTCTCTGATGGTAAACGGACAAGAAATTCGTGACTGCGAGTCTTCTCACATCAAAGACACAACTCTAGGGGGGGAAAGTGGAAACTCCAAATTTGCCCCTGAACCTTTCCAAGTCCGGGAACGGAAGAAAAAAAGAAAAATCAGGCTTGGATGGATGGTGGGTGTTCTCTCTCCGCAAACTCCTCAGGGGGTGCAAGACTTTTTTTTTTTTTTTTTGGACTTTGCCGGTGCGGTCGCGTCCCGTTTCCTCCGCCGCGAACGAACAGGTGGTGGTGAGGAGGTTTTTGGAAGTGTGGATCTGAAGAGAGAGGGGGGGGAGACAGGCGGCCAAGAGGTAGACTTCCAGGCCCTCTGTGATGTGGCTCCAATCTGGCAGCGGTGCTATCGGGAGCCCGGGCTTTGCAGATGTTCCGGGGGTCCCCTCTTTCCTCCAACGCGTGGGACCCCTCCAGCGCCACGAGTGGGAGGTCGACGCGAAAAGAGAGGGGTCCGGATCAAGGCCTGTGACTGTGACAATCCGTGTCAGGCTGGAGCTGGGGGACCGCGGGTGTGCGAGGGGGGGAGGGAGGGAGGGAGGCGGTGGCGGTGAGTTTGTGAGGAGAATATGGCAACGATGACTTCAGAATATCCACTATGTTTTTGATGTTTTGTCCGATAAAGTAACAATAAGTATGACATGTTTGTTCAGAGAGAGCCATGTTGAAGCTGCGAGTACATACATGTGGCCGACGTGAGGGTGGTTCTCTCTTTGTCCATTTTAGGACCGAAAACGCAAATCTAAACATGTGACAGGACTGAAATACAGGTAGGTGAAAATTAATGATAGGAAGTCGCTCTCTCTGGTCTCTCTTTGCTCCGTCTTTCTGGTGTCTCTGCTCTCTCCCTCTGGTCTCTCTCTGGTCTCTCTCTGGTCTCTCTCTGGTCTCTCTCTCTGGGGTCTCTCTCTGGTCTCTCTCCCTGGTCCTTCTCTGGTCTTTCTTTCTGCTCCCTCTCTCTGGTCTCTCGAATCTCTTTCTCGAAACCACTCTTTTCTTTCTCTCTGCTCTCTCTCTCTGGTCTCTCTCGTGTTTATCTTTAACTTTTCTGTCTGAAAAATGCGCTCTAAAGATGAGACAGATGCAACAATGCGTCCTGTTGGGTAAGGCTTATTATAAAAACCTCCCAACGCTACGCAGAAGCAGAAGGACACCAGACTAGACCAGACCAGACTAGACCATTCCAGACCAGACCAGACCAGAGCAGACTAGAGAGAGAGGCCGCTGGTCCTGTGGGGGGTTGTGCCATTGGGCAGAGTGACAGCTGGACACAGAGAAGCCCATAATCAGCAGGTGGAGATGTCACGCTCACGATACTTCAACATGAGAGGTCTCCGAATGTGGAGTAACAGATTTGAATCCAGATCTGCCAAGAGGTGTCCCCCAAGTCCACAGTCACAGGCCGAGGCAAGTACGGCTGCCCCTTGTGGACAAATGTTGGATTGCAATATTTCTGACCAACAGTGAGATCGGTCATTTTCAGGTAAATAAACGAACTGTTCTCCGATTTGTAAAAAAACAGAGGAGTGAGTGCATACGGGGGTCAAAATATATAAAACAGGGTCAACGTGGGAAGTCAGGTGATTTTGAGGATGTGTGGGAAAATATATAACTTAAATAAAAATAATAATAATCATGCATTGGTTTTATTGAGCACTTTTCAGGACATTCACTCCATACACGATGGTGATATGTAGCCACAGCTGCCCTGGGACAAACTGAGAGCTAGGCTTTTGCTTGTGCAGATTTATTTTGAAATGTGGCTAAAAACACATCTCAGGAAATGACTTTTTCACTCATCATATACAAGAATAACTTTAAGGTTTGATGAAGTTTATACATCGTGCAGTGCAAGAAGAATAATATCAAAGTATAGACTGTATTCAGGTGGCTAATGCCAACCTGCTTGCTCAATGTAGCCCGAGAGGGAAGTGCTCATGTTGAAGTTTGGCCCCAACTCAATCTGGCTCCTATTGATTAACATGAGAAAGGGTCAGAATTAACATTTTGGGCTTAAATCTGTGGTTTATTGCTCTCTGTGATTCTTGTGTTTATGTTGTGATATTGTCTTTGTAAATCCAGACTAGAGTCATATAAGAATTGACCAATCAGATTTACTTCCTGGAAAAATTCAGCGACATATCTGCACCTGTTATGGAGAAACGCCCATTTAAGGAAATTAGCTCCAGCTAGCTTATGTTCATTCAGGCTAACACTACTGTGATGTCACACTTGGTCAGTCCACTCTAATATGCAATCTATGGCTTAATGCAGACGGATACAAAAGCCTTTCATTTAAACATAACATAAATCTAATCCATGTAGAGGTTTTGGGAGTTTGCACAGCAAGGGGAAGGTTGACTCTCTCCTGCGCGCTAGCTGGCACGGCGCCGCTTGTCTCTGGCGCGCACACAGACGCCGCTCTGTTCTCTTGTAGTCGAGCACAAGAGGAACACCTTCGGAGGTTCAGAGGTAAGCCAGATCTGTCCGAGGCGCTTCTGACGGCCGCCCGCCTTTGTTCTCCCACCAGCGCTAACCTTGGTCCGCCGTCACTCGGATCTGACGCCGCGGCTTTGGCACAAAAACGCGATCCGAGAAGACGCCACGACGGATTCTTTGATCGCAGTGTTGTCAGTCGAGTTCCTCTTGGCTTTCTTTCTCATTAGTAAAAAATCACTTTGGGGAGTTGCATAACATTATAGGACATACAGGTGAAACTTGGATAATCAGAATTTTGGTCAAAACTCCGATTATTTCAGTGATTTAATGGAATTGGATGTGGTTCTTTTCGAATAACAATATTGGATTGGTTTCAGTAGAGATTTTATGGACACTTACAGACAGCCTCAGTCCTGGATCCACAGCCTCAGTCCTGGATCTACAGCCTCAGTCCTGGATCTAGAGCCTCAGTCCTGGATCTAGAGCCTCAGTCCTGAATCTACATTCTCAGTCCTAGATCTACAGATTTGGTCCAGGATCTACAGTCTCAGTCCTGGATCTACAGCCTCAGTCCTGGATCTACAGTCTCAGTCCTGGATCTACAGCCTCAGTCCTGGATCTACAGCCTCAGTCCTGGATCTACAGCCTCAGTCCTGGATCTACAGCCTCAGTCCTGGATCTACAGTCTCAGTCCTGGATCTACAGCCTCAATCCTCGAGCTGCAACTTTGTATAGTCCTCAGAGTCTTCCGCTGTTGTGAACTAAGTCGAGACACATCACCAACACATTGAAAAAAACGTTTTTCTTCCCATATCAAAAGCGTCGCACTTCTGCCGTCTCCCGATCCCTAATAAATCCCAGTTTATGTCCTCACAAAACATGGAGCCTCGTCACTCTCAGACATTTGTTTCCATTACGGCCCATTACCCGTCACTATTGACCACTCTTTAAAGATAGGGCCGCGTTATTAGTGCGCCGGTTTCACATGCCCACGTCCTCCATCATTCTAATTAAAGCCACTTCTGAAGGCTTTCAAATCCTTCCCCCGAGATCTCACGGACAAACGATCGGTCGAACGGATCAATACTGAACAAACGTCACTTTTAAAACCGGGCCTTAACTATGAAATAATCATATTCTGTACGGCACTGTGGGTTTTGTGTCAATACACAAGCGCTGGAATGGTTAGAACCGGTCTGGTAACTTTCTTTTGAAGGTTACTACTATCTCCCTGTTTGTAATTTGTTTTTTGTTTTTTTATTTATTTACTTTTTTACTACTTTTATAGATGCTAACAAAACAAGGTAATATCCAGCTTGTGAAAATTGCGTCAGAGTCTGATTTTTAGTTAGGAACCCTAGCATTAAAGGAGCAGTAAGTAAAACTCCAGCCTCTCCCACTCTCCCTGACTCAGGTTGCCAGATATGCAGACAATTCCAGCTGGGACCATGACAGCTGAATAGACAATAGTTTAGTCAATAACAAATCTATAACCAACACCTTTTTCACAAAGATAGAAATCCTGGTTTTATTCCTTGTTTTGTCGTTAATGATTTGAGAATCATAACGAGGCCTTTTTTAGTTCTGCGCCACATGGTACTTTACCAGTGAGATCACAGACTTTCTGATTGGTGAAACAGTGGACATCGAAACGAAAACACTAACAAGATTTAGGGGCTGTAAAACTAATTTAGAAATTCAAATATCTCTGAACTACTGTTTGTCAGCTAAAGAAGTATTGGAAAGGAGCCGTTAATTATTTTGACAGATTAGGGACTTTTAATGATGACAGATTAGGGCCTTTTAAAGAAGCTATACCCGATTTTTTTTCTAAGTAGTTCATAAAAATGCTTTTTACTAAATACAAGTTGTATCACAATACATAATTTAATTGAAAACTTGAGGTCATTGATTCCACTATGTATGAAATTTAGGCAGTGAAAAGTGCTGAGTAGAGCCTGAGCGGGACGCTCGTTCTCCTCCACTCACAGAACAAGAAGCGAGCAGCCTGCGTCCTCTAGCCTCTACAGCGCTGCTTAAAGCTGCACTAACTGACTTTGGGATTTTGAAGCCGCGGACTCACTGGCCTCTCTCTTTCTGCTCCCCTCCCCGCACCCACGAAGCTATCGCCCCCCCCCCCCCCCCCCCCCCACACACACACACTCACTGTTGGGACAAAGCTAGCCTCTCCCAATATGGATAATACATGGATATGGATTTTCACGTGGATGGCGTGACCATAGAACGATAGAACCGGGAAGCGCGGAGGAACGGGACTTTCTTTTGGATGGCTGTCTCGCTGTGTAAGCAGTAACCGGTGACGAAGACGAGGAAGTTTCAGGTTAGCTCCTCGGCTGTGGTCACAATCTGCGACCCGAAACACATTCTCTTCCTTGTTTCATCAAAACTCGATCTAAAATATATTGTCACGCCAGCACAAATCTGCACTACTTATTCTTCAAAAGGACGTATATCCCAATGCACTACACGGACATGGATAGCATTTTAGTAATGAATACAAAAATAAAGTCAGTTAGTGCAGCTTTAACACCAGGGCTTCGACTTCAAAATTTGAATATAATTCTAAAATAAAAAATATATACATATTTGAACAAATATTAGACAACCCTTATAATTAGAAATGTATTTAATGACTGCAAATAAAATAGTTAGCTCCCAAAGGTTTCACCGGGACGTGCTAGGCAGGTAACAGCTAAGCTAGCTAGCTGTTTTATGGTAACTTCCGGGTTTTTCGCAATCGCTTTTTGTCACATTAAAACAGTATTTTTGTCATGAAAACGTTGACAGCAAATTCTGAAATCGTCCGTGCATGTGTGTTAAGGATGTATATGTATACTGTATTGTCCGATTGACGTTTAATGGTGTTGATTGATTGATATGTATTTGTTTATTGAGCGTGGCTAGCTCCGCTAGCTTCTCTACACAGACAAGTGTGCAGAAAAACTGTGCAATGTAGTGACAGGCGCTGATAGCTTGTTGTACTTGCAAAGTAATGGCAGTATTTTACACACCTGAATTACAAACAGAGATTGCATTGAGGCTGCGGTCATTATTGGTTTGAGAGTTCTGTTATCAAGAAAAAATGATCGGAAGAATTGCATTCAAGTCAATGGAGTGCTGCTGCTGTGAGGAGCTCTATAACGAATTATAATTAAATATTAGAATATATTCTAATGTTTAAATTAATACATCCGGACGCGAAACTAATGGTATTCTTTTACTTATATATTGTGTTAGCAGTGCGTTGCTTTAGTACCATTTCATCAGTGATTGTTGTACGGCTTACAAGTTGCGCTAATGCTAATGTTTGCATACGTATCAGATCGCAAATAAAACTAGGTGGCTCCGTGTTATGAGAGCGTAGGGGAAATGAGAAGCCTGTGAGCGAGTTGGGGGGCGGTGCTAAACATTCAAACATTGTAGGAACGGGTATAGCGCCTTTAAAGCTGCACTAACTGACTTTATTTTTGTATTAATTACTAAAATGCTATCCATGTCCATGTAGTGCATTGGGATATACGTCCTTTTGAAGAAAAAGTAGCGCAGATTTGTGCTGGCGTGACATTATATTTTAGATCGATCGGATTAGGGCCCTTTAATGATGACGGATTAGGGCCCTTTAATGATGACAGATTAGGGCCTTTTTAAAATGACAGATTAGGGCCCTTTAATAATGACAGATTAGGGCCCTTGATGACTGGACATGAAAATCTTACGTATTACTACTTTAAACAAAAATTATGCATTGTTTTTGGCCCTGAGACAGAAGGGGCGGAGCTACAGGTTTGCAATTGTACTTTCGGCCAATCGAGTCGAGAGTAGAGATGGTGGGAACAGGGCTAATGTCTCCTTACCACCCCTCACCCTCCCTCTCCCCCCCTTCTCCCCCTCAGACCTCTGTGGCTGTGGCTGAACTTCCCCGTCTCTCGCAGAGGTGGGCGCCTGCTCCTCTTGGCTCCCGTCGGAGTGGTGGTTGGCAGCGGGCGCGGCGCCTTCTCCCGCTCGTGCCACTCGGAGCGCACAGACACCTGCCATCTTGACTGCAGCCACCGGAGAACAACAAGAGTGCATTGTGCGCCACCTGCTCCACACGTCGAGGTGGCTTTAAACACGCGGGCGGAATGGCACCTATACAAGCAGCCGCCGTAGTGCCACGTGCCCAAGGGGGAGGGGGGAGGGGGCAAGAGGGGGGGGGGGGGCGTTAATGCAAGCCAAGGCATTAAATTAAAGTTTATTTGTATGGCACAGTTCATAGACAAGGAAAGACAAAGTGATGATTAAAACCAGATAGAAAAGGTAAAAAGACATTACTAAACTTGCATTAGAATGAGTGGAGTAAATATGTCAGAGTAGTAAGTAATGTTTTTTTATATAGCACATTTTTTAACAGACCCAGGTCACCCAAATCTCTTTATAACGTTCAGAGTTCAGATATTGTTCCATTCTCTCCATTTATCACATTCAGCTCTATTGTGCATGTTTTTTTTAGTGGGAGAAACCGGAGCACCTGGAGGACACCTACGCAGATACAGGGTGAACATGCAAACGTCGCTCAGAAAGGCCCTGTTCTGACCGGGATTCGAACCCAGGACCTTCTTGGTGAGAAGCGACAGTGCTATCCAATCAGCTTCTGTGCAGTTGAAGACTGTCTCGCATTTTCAGGAAGATTGTTCCAGATTGTTGCTGCAAGAATCTGAAGTGCTGCCTCCCGTTCCAGCAGGAGGCCAGTCCCTGTGCTCCTCAGAGTCCCAGCAGGAGGCCAGTCCCTGTGCTCCTCTGAGTCCCAGCAGGAGGCCAGTCCCTGTGCTCCTCAGAGTCCCAGCAGAAGGCCAGTCCCTGTACTCCTCAGAGTCCCAGCAGGAGGCCAGTCCCTGTGCTCCTCAGAGTCCCAGCAGAAGGCCAGTCCCTGTGCTCCTCAGAGTCCCAGCAGAAGGCCAGTCCCTGTACTCCTCAGAGTCCCAGCAGGAGGCCAGTCCCTGTGCTCCTCAGAGTCTGAGTTGTTTCTTTTGGCACAACATAAGAACCAACTGTCACATCTAAAACGAACATGAGAGATAGATGTTGGAGTTTTGAGCCCTGGGAGTCACTTTCTGACCCTTAGGCAAAAAATACATGATGTGAAAACAAGTGAAGCAGACTGTTTTAGATCCAGGGACTAGAGATGCAGGTTTGATTACGCTGGTTTGAATACATTGTGATGTTAAAGTTGCGTACCTCAGCTTTAATATAGAATATTTTAATATGACACATGTAACACATTCTGTACAGTCTAAGCCGCAACATTGGTCCTAAACACGTTGATATAATTTTGTGTTTTTTAGTAGTTTCTTTACCCTCTTCTGTGTTTGTTATTACTGAATTTCCGGGGTTGTCTCGTCTGTCGGTCGCCTGCCGGTGTCTTCATTCAGAACAGACGTGAGCGACAAATGTCCGAGTAGAGGGGGCGGCGAGATGAGGCCATTGTTGACGTTCGGACTGTTTTAAAAATAGAATAAAGCGTGGAAATGATACAGAAATAACCGCTGTGATGTAAGGAAGAATTTGTCAAAAAATAACCTTTAATCTTTATCCCACCAGAAAATATGAAATAGAAAGAGTGATATTTTGAGGTGTTGGGAGGTAATTTTAATTATTGTGTTCGAAAACAAATTACTATATAGTCTTGGTCTTTGTCCTGGTCTTGGTCTAGATTTCACATGCATGTATGATAAGCCTCTGTCACATCTTTAGAGCAGCATTTTTCTTACAGAAAAAGAGAAAAAGAGAGGACTCAAATCTCTCATTGTTATGCACAAGATGCTTGATTTCTATTTAGACAAAGAAAGATAATGAGGAAAAAAATCTTAAAAGCAAGAATGAAGTACATAATCTCTGACTTTATATGTAAGTAAGTAAACTTTATTTATATAGCGCCCTTCACAGACCAGGGTCACAAAGCGCTTCACACTGTATAAAAACAGACATTATTTAAACTAGACATACAAATTTTTAAAGGCCAAGACAACCATGTAAAAACAGCAAGACAAAATTATGCAAAAGCTTGAACAAATAAATGTGTTTTCAGTTGACTTTTGAAGCACTCTATAGACTCTATAGAACGCAGAGAGAGCGGGAGAACGTTCCAGAGCTTGGGAGCAACAGCCTAGAAGGATCTGTCTCCTCTGGTCCGGAAGCGAGTGCGTGGAACCATCAGGAGGTTCTGATCCACAGACCTGAGAGCCCTGGCTGGGGTGTAAGGCTGGATCAGGTCACTGATATAAGACGGAGCCTGTCCGTGCAAAGCTCTGAAGGTTAAAACCAGAATTTTAAAATGTATCCTGTAGGACACTGGCAGCCAATGAAGAGCTTTAAGGACGGGGGTGATGTGCTCCTCCTGCTTGTGCGGGTCAGGATTCTCGCTGAAGAGTTTTGCACTAACTGCAGGCGAGACAGTTTTTTCTTGTTTAAACATGAAAACAGAGCATTACAATAGTCTAAACGCAAAGACACAAATGCATGAATAATCACCTCTGAATCATTCTGTGAAACCATTTTCATGACTTTGGAGATTCTCCTCAGCAGAAAAAAGCAGTTCCTTGGACCAAATATAAAGTTAAGCATATTGTTGATAGACAATATCTATAGTGTATAAGACTGTAGACTACAGATTAACATTTAAGGATAATTTAATCGGTTATTTATGTGAGAAAATGGATGATGCATGTTATTATTGATCATTAAAAATCTTGTTAGGGGCCACTGAAAATAGTATTTTGGGCCGGATTTGGCCCACGGGCCTGAAGTTGACATGCCTGCTTCACATGTTAATGCTTTCTCTTATGTAACATTGAAGTTGTCAGCGGCGCAGGTGTCGAAGACCCGCGTTCCCATTCACTCAAAGCAGACGTCAAAAATCCATACAAGTCAGATCCTATTATTGACTGAGAGAGGAAGTGACGGGCGCCAGGTTGGAGGTAGCCAAACACTCCGGCAAAGTCTGCTCCCTGCCAACATCAAACCATCTGTCAACCACGCAAGAGCACGCCGCTACGCTAACTTTAGTAGCAGCACGACCGACACCGCGGCCGCCATGTTACTCTGACTCTGGAGACGAGAGGGGGAGGGGGTGATAATATAGAGCAATTATACATAAAGAGCCAATAAGGATCTGGCATCCTCCGGCGCGCTGAGTCCAGTTCAATATGACCGTTGGTTTATAGTCTATTAACCCTTGAAGAAGGCTCTTTATTTATGTATGTAGGCCAAAAATACATCTATGTGAAAACTAGACCAAGACCAGGACCAGGACCATGATCAAGACCAGACACAGACCTCATTTCTTTGTAGGTAAATAAAGGAAAGGCAGGTTTATGTGTATAGCACAGGTTATACACAATACAATACAATACAATACAATTTATTCTTGTATAGCCCTAGGTCACAACAGAAGTCATCTCAGAGACTTAACAAAACCATTGAAATCACCAACACAGATCAGAGAATCAACAGTTAAAACACATGGAGAATATAAAGCACACACAGAAGAAAATGTCCATACATGTTGTAGAATGCTAAAGTGTCCTGATCATCACCAATCCTTTCTGTTGGACACTAACTGTCCAACAAGACCCTCCTGCATCGACAAGGAACAACTCTTAAAAAACCCAGTGGGAAAAAGTGAGAAACCTTGGGGAGAACTAGGGAAACCCACAGGGAGGAAGACCCATATGAGAAAGGGATCCGCTCCTCCGGACGGACAGGCTAATGATCCAGGAACTAAGCTAGCTACAGGACGTGGACCAGTGGCCGCTGAACGTGGACAGGTCCGGTGCAGGACTGAAGCACTCCCAGGCGGGTCGGGCGGGGCAGTCCGCAGGTGTAGATGGAGGAGGCCAGGCTCAGAGATCCCGTCATCGTACCATGAAACAGACAATGGGACAACGGGTGAATAGCAATGAACAAACTACTGTCAGAATCCTAAAAGTGCTAAACAAATAAAGTAGATAAAGTAGGAAGGAGGAGAGGATAGTGCTCAAGTTACCATACTTCTCCCAGCAAACTGACTCCCTATGCAGCTTGACTGACACTCTGAGGAGTTTAGCCTTCCCTGAGTCTTACCTTCCTAGCCATATGCTAAACTAAAGAGGACACAATGTGTACACAATGAAACTCAAAGTGTTGAAAAAACAAGATAGTTGTATTTACAGCTAAAAAGAATTGTTTTAAACCTGAATTTGAACAATGTCAGAGAGGAAGGTCTATCTCACATTTTCAGGAAGATTTATGCAGATTATATCAGATTATAGCTGCATAAATCTGAAACTTTGCTTCCTCAGGTTTAGTTCTGACTCTGGGACCAGCAGGATCCACTACAAACCAAACCTTAGTCTACTCGGCTCCAGCTCGGTCTGGATAGAACCAGGGCCAAGCAGGTGCTAAAAAAGTACAGTTTTTTCCAGACTATAAGACACAGGCTCCATTTTTTAGAAAGAAATTGAATTTTATACTTGTATAAATTCAGGTCATGCGCCAAGAGTTGTTTTTAATCTTTCAGCATGAAGCAGATTTAAGGAGCAACATCTACCGGTCCCTTTTAGCTTTTATGAAAAATACGGTACCTGGTCGCGGTTAAACATGGTCAGGGGAAACCCGCCCATCGTCTCTGATTGGCTAATAATGGTCAAATCTGGGCTGTTCTTTTATTTTAATTTCCTTCTGATTAAAATGTAGATGTTGTGGGTAAAAGTGAGAGTAAGTACAATACAGGAGGTCGGGAGAATTAATGAGGATGGAGTCAAATCCTTGGCGTTGCCACCTCGCGCCCAGGGACGGGATATTTCAGTCAGTTGTTAATTACTGTCATACGGCTGCGGCACCTTTTTCCTGAAAACGCTCTGAAAATGAAGTGCCGGGAGCGTGAGGCTGTCATGTACCTGACACCAGACTCACCGCCGGCCCCACACCTCGCCAACCACCACCGCAGCCAGAGAGTCACTCGGCAACCTCAGATAAGGAAGGAGGAGAACGTGCAAATGAGGAGGATGAGGTCACCTGTGTGAACGTAATGCAGAAAATTCGAGGGAAATTGGATTTGCTTAAACACATGTGGAGGTATGTTTTATTTTAATATTTGTATTTGTTTATTTTCACATCACCGCATAATCAAATACAATAAATCATTTCTGCATTTTTTTGTGAAACAGACTTTTTTTTTTGTTTACTCCCACATTGAATAAACAAAATAGCCAGGACGGTTGACATAATTGCGGCAGTGAGGTGGGTTGGGGGGGGGGGGGGGGGGGGGGGGGTACAAACACAACACCACCCAAACCCCCCACAGCCAAAAACATGTGGTGGTGGGGGGTTAAGTTGGTGTGAGGGGTGGGAGGGGGTGGGGGGGGGGGGGGGGGGGGGGGCGGGGGGGGGGGGGGGGGGGGATGACAATGGATGTATCCCCAAGTGTTTTGTATTAGTACCTACACAATGTAACCCAACTATTGCACTATAATTCTCCCTTGGCCGTTGGACCCCTGCCGGGCCTAGAACCCACCGTCTCAGAGAGGAACTACCAAAAAACCCACGTGGAGGCGAAACTCAGGCTCAAGGGCCAAGATCCAGGCCCCGAGACAATTCTAAGAAAGAGCAGTATTTTCTCCTCTGAATCCGGAGCTCATGAAAAGTCTAAACGCAACAACAACAAACGCCCAAACCACTTGGTCTGGTTTCTTGTATAATTTTGTTCAATTTTTGGAGGGAAAAAAATTAAGACCTCTGCTGAGACGGCTGCCTCTGTGACCTGGCAATGGATAAAGTGGAGGACAATGGATGGATCCCCAAGTGTTTTTTTAGTACCTACAAATGTAACCCAACTATTGCACTATAATTCTCCTTGGCAGTTGGACCAGCCGGCCTCAGACCCTCCGGCATCAGAGAGGAACTACAAAAAAACCCAAGTGGAGGCGAAACTCAGGCTCAAGGGCCAAATCCAGGCCCCGAGACAATTCTAAGTGGCCCCTGAAGTGGCCCCTGAAGTTATCGCAGTAACATGTAGAGTTTAGACAGATGGGGTGTCAAACTTATTTTGGTTGAGGTTAAAAAATGAAAGGGCTGGTCAGGAGCCGAAAGAATAAGTGGGTTTCATTGATTATACTTTTTTATATTATGAAGGTATCTAAATAAATGACTTCTTTCACATTAGTTGGATTGGACATTCTTTTCTGATTAGAATTAGAAACTGGACCAATATTGAAGGTACACAGGAGGATTTTTACTTTTGGGTGGATCATCAAGAGTATTGGTCCTCCCAACTGTCAATCATTCTGGTGATTTGTGCTCGTCAAATAAGACCTTTTGTTCAAAAGGTGGAGAGGGCGGTTCTTTCCTAAGAAAATTGGGAAATCCTTTATTTCTTATGGAATTAAATGTTGTGGTTGTTTCAATAACATGCTATTGTCGCTTTTTACCATTTATGCTGCGATTTAATATAGTCATTTAAAATCATCTGAACGGCCACTGGAAATGGTCTCGCGGGTCGGATATACTTTGAAACCTGTGGATTAGAACAAGATTATCGTCAAAATTTGAAGAAGGATGGTTGAATGGGATTCTGGAAAAACCAAAGTTAAGAACATACATAAATTGGTAAATACAATCCTGTTAATTAAAAATACGTTATATATTGTACCAGTTATCTGATCCTGTTGTTTATACTGGTGTCTTATGGGCTACTATGGCATGTTACACCTAATTTTAAAGCCTATTTTCTGAGGCAAACAGCCATGTAATTGTATCTGTTCTAAAATAATATTTAAAGTCATGCCAAATACAATTAATTTAAAAAGATGTAAAAACACTTCCACTTCTGGCCTTAACCTGCTCTTATGTTTTTTTTTTATTTAAACCAAAATGAGTTCGAGGCCCCTGTCCAAAGGCATACACATCCTCAGCCAGTGCAAGCTAGGTCATCTTCAGTATTTCTCACTTTATCCCATCTCTAATATGTTGTATGTACACCACCTTTAAATATAAACAAGTCCTCACCTCCCCTTTAAGCTGTTATGTTCTAACACCGTGCAGCCACAAAAGCAGTGTTTCCTGTATGTTACATTTGCACATTTTTTACCGTGCGCCCACAAACCGCCTCGTCTCCGGTTCCACATCGACGTGTCTATTAGCCAGGTGTTAAAGACTCCCCGAGGTTACTTTAATCAGGAAGCAGCAACCTGTTAGCTCTGCCGCTACCTCTCCTCCTCCATCTGGCAAAAAATAGACCGAGGCTGCTAACAATTAGTTTGTCGGCGAGCCCAGGGAGAGCGCTGCATGTATGTAGCCGTAGCTGCCGCCGCGCAGTCAGGATGCTATCAACAGTGCGCACCTGTTTCCTGCACCTGTAAGAGGCTTGTGTAAGAACCGTTTGTCAGCGGAGAGAGAGAGAGAGAGAGAGAGAGAGAGAGAGAATCACAGGAAGAGAAGGGGAACGAGAGCCCACTCCAGGATGTGGCTTTTTGAGAGACTGTGGGGAAAGATCTGGACCCAACAGAAGTCCAGTGTGTGTGTGTGTGTGTGTGTTGGGGATGCCACAAAACTAAATCAATACAAGAAGATCACGGCTGAAAAAACTGGTTTAAAATTGAGCTGCTGTACCTAATTTTCAAACCGCAGTGAATTTGACCGTGTTAAAATTCACTAGTTTTCATGTGCATGTATGTTTGGCTTCTGACACATCTTTGGATCAACTTTTTCAGACTGAAAAGTTAAAACGAGAGACCCATTCAGCTCTCAGCCTCAGCCCTAAGAGTCAAATGGTGACTCACAGGGTTTTTCCTTCCAAAACAAACAACAAACAAACTTGTTGAGACTCACTAATTCATCCAATGTCTTTTTTCCACAAGGTGAAAATAAAATATTAGTTCTGATGAGTTTCCTTGAGAAGAGGAGGTGAGGAGCTTAGAGTAGAACCACTGCTCCCTTAGAGATAAGAGTGAGGAGCTCAGTCTCACCAGAGGAGCTCAGAGTAGAGCCGCTGCTTCTGCATGTAGAGAGAGGCCTTGGAATGCCTCAGGATCCCAGTGGAAAGTCTGACCATCTCTACTTAGACTGCTGCCACCACAACCCGGCAATGGATAAAGCAGAAGAGAATGGATGGAGGGATGTGTTTTGTACCTGTGTACCATAATGTGTTTTCTTAGATACTGTAAGTGATGGTGGGAGGGGCTGATGGCACAGACTGGTGGCCTCGTCTCTGTCAGTGTGCCCCAGGGCAGCCGTGTCTTCAGTGCTAGTTTCTCACCACCGCGTATGGATCGAATGAATGACTTTGAGCAACCAAATAGTGTTACAAAAAAAAAAATCATTATTATTTATTTATTATTTTGGCTCTGAGATTATATTTGAGCGTGAGGCCTTGAGTTCAGAATGTTTTTTTGTAGATAAGTGGTTCGCAGCACGCAAAGTTGAAATCTAGTTGCTTAGGGTTAGGGTTAAGGTTATTTCTATTATTTTTTTATGTTTCACCCATTTGTGATGAATGTGAGGCTTTTCTTTCATTTCCAAGGTTCTAAATGTACAATTAGATATTTATGGGAGTTTCGGATCAGACCAGCCGACTGAAAACCTTCTGAGTTATGTGCGCCAAGAGACTCATCCTACGTTTGTGGAAGGGGAAAGACGTCCCTTCGGTTTCAGCATGGACATCTTCATTGACGGAGACTCTTCATCTTGAAAGGATACGTCATATGCAAAATAACAAACTGCACAATTTTGAAAAGCCTTTTGGGAGCCGTTTTTGTCATAAAAGTAATGTAGCCCCCGGGAGGGAGGGAGGGAGGGAGGTGTGGGTATCATGTCCATGTCACGTTCTGAACTGCTTCTCAATAAACAAAATTGTATAACTTTTTTTATTTTTTTTATGAGAATAGTAGGACGTACTTAAAATAGACAAGCATCAATAAAAAAAGTCACATTCAAATAATTAATTTTAACCAAAAGAACTATGCAAGAACCACACCTCCTCTTTGTCCCGGACAGAGGACCCTTCCGTCCACTCCATCACCGTCCGGCTCTCCCCCCATTCATCTGGACCCAACGAGCCCCCTCCTCGGCTCCGGCTCGGGGGGTCAGGCATGGCTGGCCCGTTGACGAATGCATTCGCCCTGCCTTTCCGTTCGGGCCGGAGAGCTATTGATTCGATTTTTGGAGGGGCTGGAAAAGGTCGTCCTGGTCCGGGATCGGCGAGTCTGTGACCCCGCCCACGTGGTCAGCGGAGCGGTCAGCCAGGAAATGGACGTGATCCCGGCTCGCCTCACCCCGGCAACGGGACGGTCGGGGGAGCGGTCTCTGGAGAACGGCCCAGAAGATGAGTAGAAACAAAAGAAGAAGGAAGAATATTTTTTTATCTTTAATCTTTTTGTATAGAAGCTGAGGTTACTGACTTTCAAATCACAAAAATGTAAGTATCTAAAAAAAATATGTTTGTCTAGTTCCTCCTCTGGTTCCTTTCTAGTCCAGTCTCTACAGCCTCAGTCCTGGGTCTATAGCCTCAGTCCTGGGTCTACAGCCTCAGTCCTGGATCTACAGCTTCAGTCCTGGGTCTATAGCCTCAGTCCTGGGTCTATAGCCTCAATCCTGGATCTATAACCTCAGTCCTGGGTCTATAGCCTCAATCCTGGGTCTACAGCCTCAGTCCTGGATCTACAGCTTCAGTCCTTGGTCTATAGCCTCAGTCCTGGGTCTACAGCCTCAGTCCTGGATCTACAGCCTCAGTCCTGGATCTACAGCCTCAGTCCTGGATCTACAGCCTCAGTCCTGGATCTACAGCCTCAATCTTGGGTCTACAGCCTCAGTCCTGGATCTACAGCCTCAGTCCTGGATCTACAGCCTCAGTCCTGGATCTACAGCCTCAGTCCTGGATCTACAGCCTCAGTCCTGGATCTACAGCCTCAGTCCTGGATCTACAGCCTCAGTCCTGGATCTACAGCCTCAGTCCTGGATCTACAGCCTCAGTCCTGGATCTACAGCCTCAGTCCTGGATCTACAGCCTGTCCGTTCACAAGAGTGGATCCTTCTTTTGACTTGTTCCTCCCCAAATTGTGTCTCACTTTTATCCCACTGGGTTTTTGAGTGTTTCTTTGCCGAGTCAGGAGCCCTTCAAAGCGGCCGCACTTGCGCTCTGTACGTGCGCGCCGTACCGACACCTGCGCGCCGAGAGCAGGTTTCACCGCGAGAGGAGAACGCCGCCACAGTTGATTAGCTCTTCAGAGGAAAACACTCCAGAGCTGTCAATCTGGCAACACACACACAGACAGAGACACACACACACACACACACACACACAGGTAAACGTGTGAGGCAGCTGCAGAGACAGACGCACACTCAACATTACCCACTGAAAATGTGACAGTCATCGTGGTAAACAGTTTATCAAACCACCACGTTTTGGGCTTGATTCTCAGAAAGGGAGGTAGTGGATCTGTCAAATGTGGATTGTGAATTTCGTTTTTGTGGGACTTTTCCAGATAAAATCGCCCAAATGCAGAGATAAAATCAGAACACTAGAATGTTGTTCAAATGTGTATTAATTTCATAGATATGTAGAAATCAGAGATAAAGTTTCTGACTCTGATTAGGCTATTTTAAAAAGTTGTGTTTATCCTGAACTTTTAAATCCCTGCTTGTGACTATTTGATTCAGGTTGAAGGTAAATGGGGGATTTTTTTACTTCCGGGTGGATCATCAAGACCATTGGTCCATCCAACTGTCAATCATTCAATCTGGTGATACGTGCTCGTCAAATCAGACCAGAGAGCTTTGTTCAAAAAGTGGCAAAGGCGGTTCTTTACAAACATTTTGGAAAATCCTCCTATATATAAAATCTCTTGTGTTAGCATAATAAATTAGCATGTATAAAATTGCTAACTTTAGCGTAATAAAGTGCCTTGAGTTACATGTTAGTTTTTTAATTAAGCAGAATAGGGTTAAAATACCAATACATTTTTTTCAAACTTGTAAAAGCAAACTCCACACACAGAGAGACCTGGGTCGGCACGGACTTGAACCCACAACCTTCTTTCTGTTGGTTTCGCTGCTCTGTGATTCAACTTTTCACTATTTTTAGTTTGTCTGTTTGTCTTCATGTTTAGTACAGGTTTATCCCTAATCCAAACGTGAATTCTTAACTAAACCGGAGAGATGCTGCCTCTGTTTTTAATGAAGATATAATCGTACAACCTTAAAGAGGCACCGCGGATAAAAGAAAAATTACGAATGTTACAAACGACTTGGAAAATTTCAGATAAACCCATTTCTCAAAGTGAAATAATCCATAAAAGTCTTGCAGGTAAAACAACAAGAATATAAAAAAAATTGTCAAATAATTTTGAAAAGCTAAAAAATATGAGAAGGTTCAGTGTGGCTTTGTAATTAACCCAAATGTAAAAAAAATCAAATAAAATAAATCTTGAACGGTCAATATTTTTCTTTGCATATTTTCTGAACCGCTTCACCGCACTTCAATTTTTACTCTTTTTTTTCTGGTTGCATTTTTGTCACCGCTGGCATTCGGGGATATTACCTCAGTAGCACGCCTGCGGTCGACTTAAAAATCCTTTGAAACCTCGTAGCGTTTAGGTTCAATGCCACAACACGGCAGCTGAATGGAGAACGTAACCGGAGGCCGCAGGTGCGCGCGGCGTCGGGCTGAGTGCCTCGAGTGCGCGGCCGGGTAAAAAACCGGCGCGTGTCAAGTGCCGCGTCCCCCGCACGCACCTGCACCTGAACCTGAGCTCAGGCGGCCTTTTGTCAGCCCGCCCCAGTGTGTGTGTGTGTGTGTGTGTCTGTGTCTGTGTTAGCTAACGCGCGCCTCTGTTTGTGCGCGGCAGGTAATAGAGCAGACATAATGGGAGCTAAGTACCTGTAATCCTGGGAGAGAGTGAGGAGTCCCAGCAGCGCGAGGTGGTGTCAGGTGCCGTTTTGGGGGGGTGGAGGTGGGGGGAGGGGGTGTGGTTGAGTGGCTGGTATCGATCGGCGGAGGCAGGTGCGGCACGGGGCTTTTCAGAGCAGGTTAACTCAAGCAGCCGCGCGCCTCGCCACGTAATCGGAGCTTTGAATGGATCCGTGAATGCCACTGTTTACTGTTTACGGCACTTTAAAGCTGCGGCACCTGACTTTCGATCCGCAGAGACTTGAAGTATGAGACGTATGTAATGTCATTTTATGTAACGTTTGACCTGGTTCTCATCTTCCGGTCTTTCTCTCTATGCTCTCTCTCTCTCTCTGCACGGCCAAATCCTCGCCGACTCACTACAAAAGTAAACGGCAAAAAAAAAAAAACGGCAAAACTTTCAAACATCTCTTTCATCCCTAACGATGTACACAGTGTTTTCCCCAAGAAAAGAAACCCCCCTCCCAACCCTAACCCTCATTCCACAACACTATCTCCTGTTGGCGTTGACGAGATCTCTTGCAGTGGCCGCAGCGATTCGCCCGAGCGTGAGGCAAAGTCAATGAAACTACATGATTAAATTAGGCGACCGTGTGCCCGCCGCGCCGCACACACACGCTCGTATGGCCGCAACGCCGCACACACACGCTCGCATGGCCCGCCGCGCCGCACACACACGCTCGTATGCCCGCCACGCCGCGCACATGTGTGTCCCACTTCTTCTGGAAATCTGCTAATTGCGCATTTCATTTCTGCTCAAGCGTCTCTTTCAGGCCCAGGCCGATAGCGCGACTTGGAGAGCCCTGAGCGATGGAGAAATCCGGGACAAAAATATATTAAAAAAAAAAAAGCATAGATAAGAAACCGCAAAGACAGCTGCTCTTTTCTGTCTCATTTCATCCACTTATTGGTTAACTCGCCGGAAAGACAAGGAATGTTCAGGGGAGATTTCGGGTCCGCCAAAAGGTAAAAGCCGCGTCCAGGCCCGGGTCTAATTCAACTCTTGTGTAGTATTGATCCAGGGGAAAGCCGCCAGGGAGATCTCGGCAAAGGTAGAGAGAAAAACGAACAGAAAATATCCCAAGTTGATACCGGCTGCAACCTTTTTTTTCACTTAAGTCGCCCACCTGCAGGTTTGTGTGTGTGTGTGTGTGTGTGTGTGTGTCCGTTCAGTTTTATACATATTGTCGACACAAGGAAATATTTCCCAAAAAACACAGCAGGATAATTACTGTAGTGTTGTGTTATGTAACTGTTTCGTAGTTGTCTCGAGGCCCGGGAGGTTTCGCACGCCCTTATCTTTGTGGTTTCGTTTTTTCTTGAATTATGCCGATGTCTCTTGTTGGTACTGCCTGGAGGCGAATATGTATTTATTTATCTATGAGGAAGTGAAAGCCTCAGTTATACACTCTTTAAGGTGGTCCATAAAACAGACATATGATGATAATAACAGTAGGAAAAACTGAAAAACGGACTTAAATGAGCAGACTTAGGTCCAATGTGGCTGTTGTGTGTAGACCGGGACAGCTGTATGGGTTTTAAAACACAAGAAGAATAGATATTGGATAAAATTGAACGGTTATAAAAAAGGTTGTACTTCTCTGGTCTCTCTCTTGCTGGTCTCTTTTTTTGGCCTCGCTCTTGTCTCTTTCTCCGGGGCCTATCTAAGATTAAAATTAAGATTAAGATTAATTTATTCGTCCCACAGAGGGGAAATTTCAGTGTTCCATCACAAGTTATAGAACAGTAGGAAAGAGGAGCACACGGCACAAGAAAAGTGAACAATAGCTCTATACTAATAAAAATAAAAAATAAATGTCTAACTCTAGCATCGATCACAAGTATGAAATCTCTATCTTGAAAATTATAATAATGAAAAGAAGTGAAAAAGTTTCAGATTTAGCAAAATCAGAGGCAAGTATAAAGTACTGTGTGCAAGCAAAGTGTAGGTATATGTTAGCATCTGTTGTCTCTCTCTGGTCTCTCTCTGGTCTCTCGCTCTCTTGTCTATCTCTGGTCTCTATTGCTGGTCTCTCTCTCTGGTCTCTATCTATGGTCTCTCTCTTCTCTCTCTCTCTCTGGTCTATCTCTTGTCTCCTTTTATCTTTTCTCTCTCTGGTTTCTCTTTTGTCTATCTCTGGTCTCTCTCTTGTCTTTCCCTCTCTGGTCTCTCTCTCTCTCTGGTGTCTCTCTCTCTGGTCTCTCTTGTCTCTCCCTCTCTGGGCTCTCTCTCTCTGATCTCTCTCTGGTGTCTCTCTGGTCTCTCTCTTGTCCATCTCTGCTCTCTCTCTCTCTCTCCATGGTCTCTCTCTTGTCTATCTCTGCTCTCTCTCTCTCTCTCCATTGTCTCTCTCTTGTCTATCTCTGCTCTCTCTCTCTCTCTCTCTCTCTCCATGGTCTCTCTCTTGTCTATCTCTGTTCTCTCTCTCCATGGTCTCTCTCTTGTCTATCTCTGCTCTCTCTCTCTCTCTCCATGGTCTCTCTCTTGTCTATCTCTGCTCTCTCTCTCTCTCTCTCCATGGTCTCTCTCTGCTCTCTCTCTCTCTCCATGGTCTCTCTCTTGTCTATCTCTGCTCTTTCCCTCTCTCTCCATGGTCTCTCTCTTGTCTATCTCTGCTCTCTCTCTCTCTCTTCATGGTCTCTCTCTTGTCTATCTCTGCTCTCTCTCTCTCTCTCTCTCTCTCTCTCCATGGTCTCTCTCTTGTCTATTTCTGCTCTCTCTCTCTCTCTTCATGGTCTCTCTCTTATCTATCTCTGCTCTCTCTCTCTCTCTCTCTCTCTATGGTATCTCTCTTGTCTATCTCTGCTCTCTCTCTCTCCATGGTTTCTCTTCTGGGAATAACAAATATAGTATGAACACCATGCTTTCATAAATGTAGATACAGCTGTGACTGTGATAACCTAACCCTCCCCCGTCTTATGATAATAATAATAATAATAATAATAGTAATAATAACAATAATAATAATAATAATAATAATAATAATAATAATAATAGTAATAATAATAGTAATAATAATAATAACAATAATAATGATAATAATAATAATAATAATAATAATAATAATAATAATAATAATAATAATAATAATAATATTAATTAAGTCCTACCCCTCATCCCTTTTAAGAGAGCTTCTGTAAGGCTTCTTGAGCAGGTCGCCAACACCATAATTCATTTGTATTTTTTTCTTCTTTTTACCACCTTGATTCACGGAGGCGCAGAGGGACATTGCACCACGGACACGGGCAGTGGCTCCGGGGCCCCTGAAAGCCTACCTGCCACTACACAAATATGGATTTCTGTCGAGAAGATAAATTGAAAACCAGTGAGTGGGTGGAGCGGGGAGAAGGAACCAAACTCCAGGCCTGGAGTCTGCAGAGAGCGAGAGAGCACTGGTCAGCACGGATTTATCACCAGTTTTGGGGAATAGATGGTTTCTTTGGACGGATTTTTTTGTTTTTTTCTCCAGTCTCTCTCTGGTCTGTCTCTGGTCTGTCTCTGGTCTGTCTCTGGTCTTTCTTCTGTGAATAAATATTTCAATAATCACCATTTTTTGCAATTATTTGGAAATTTCGTTTCCAATTTGTTTGTTTTTCTCTGATATCTCAAGTCTCTCTCTGGTCTCTCTCTCTCTCTGTTCTATCTCTGTTCTCTACTGGTCTCACTCTAGTCTCTGTCTTTCTGCTCTCTTTCTCTGGTACTGTATATTTTCTCTTCTTTCTCTCTTTTCTGGTTCTCTCTTGTCTTTCTGTTCTCCTTCTAGTCTCTCTTGCTGGTCTCTTTCTTCTCTTTGGTCTCTCTCCAGTCTTTGTCTCTCTGCTCTCTTTCTCTGGTGTTTTTTCCGTGAATAAATTGTATAATACTGAAACATTTTTGGAATTATTGTGACTATTTTCTAGATACATTTTCTTGTTTATTTTTGATATTTCTGGTCTCTCTCTGGTCCCTCTCTCTCTGCTCTCTCTCTAGTCCCTCTTGATAGTGTCTCTCTCTGGTCCCTCTTACTCGTGTCTCTCTCTTCTCTCTCTCTGGTTCCTCTTGCTAGTGTCTCTCTCTGCTCTCTCTCTGGTCCCTCTTGATTGTGTCTCTCTCTGGTCCCGCTTACTCATGTCTCTCTCTGCTCTTTCTGGTCCCTATCTCTCTGCTCTCTCTCTGGTCCCTCTTACTTGTGTCTCTCTCTGCTCTCTCTCTGGTCCCTCTTGCTAGTCTCTCTCTCTACTCTCTCTCTGCTCTTTCTTCTGTGAATAAATTACATCATAATCTCCCATTTTTCCATCATTCCGGTTTCATTTGGACCATTTCTTAAACGAGCACATCATGGCGTTTCTGTTGGAGACGTGTTGTGGCATGTGCATGGTGCCCTGGCCTCCCTTGGTCCCTTGGGGGCCCACCTGTCACAGACCTCTCTTCTCTGTTCTGCAGTAAACAAGTTCAATGTGTAAAGGAGAGGGCAGGTGTGTGTGCATCTGGCCGAGAAACACCACGGTTTAACTGCCGGGTCTGAAGGCGAGCGCTCATGCAGGAACTCGCACCGCCGTGGATATTCCCAGTAGAGGCCGCTGGGAAGGTGCTAAAGCTAAAGACCAGGACGAGCTGTGAGGAGCTAAACCTGGAAAAGCAACAGAAACTGGTCTCATGGTACTAGGGACGGAGGTTTTTTTTTTTCTTAATTTTACCATAAACAATTCCCAAACACTAAGACTCCCGGAATTTGGAAACTGCTGCCTGCGGTCAATCAAACCAATGGAATTCTGAGAAAATTCCCCAAAGAATATTTAGTTAATGAGTAATGTATAAGCTTTATAAATGTACTTACTTTTAATGAGTGCTAAAATAGGACATTATTTTAAAAACCTGGTCAATATTATTGAAATACAGCACCAAAAGCTAATGCTAAATTCTGATAGTAAACATTGTGTTGCTATGGTAACTAGCACTTGATCGTCTCTGGTGGAAAAGGCATTGAAGGTAGAACTCCTCGTGTTTAAAAAGAGTGAAAAATCGTTTCATAAAAGAAGAGACATAAAGATGAACTACATTTAAGAAGAGAAAAAGTCACATGTGAAGAATGCCTCTCTCTCTCTCTCTCTCTCTCTCTCTCTCTCTCTCTCTCTCTGCTCTCTCTCTCTCTCTCTCTCTCTGCTCTCTCTCTGGTGTCACCCTGGTCTCTCTCTCTGGTCTCTCTGGTGTGTCTCTGCTCTATCTCTCTCTTTCTGCTCTCTCTCTCTGTTCTCTCTTTGTTCTCTCTCTGTTCTCTCTTTGTTCTCTCGCTGCTCTCTCTGCTCTCTCTCTAGTCTCTCCCTCTGTGCTCTCTCTTTGGCTCCGAACCGCGACCCGCCTCACCGCTCTTCCCGACGGCTTCCGCTGACTAAGACCATCGCAGCAAAAACCCCTGGCCCCGCCCCTTTCAATCCGTTTGATGACGATTGGCCGTGACACGCTAATTTTTCAAGGGTAATTTCCAAAATGCGGCTCACACACAACGTCTGGACGTATTAATCGCGGCTCTTCCCCTTCGGCGTGCGGCGCGCTCCGGCTCCGGGCAATAATAAATCACCGAGTGACAAGTGGCGCTCTCTTAACCTTGATGGAGCGAGAACGGCCCGAGTTCTTCAAATAAAGGCTTATTAGGCGATTGGCATCCATCATTGCTCTTGTCTGCTTCAATAAGAGCGCCGTTCTGACCCCAACGTCCCCGCGCCAAATAAATAAATGAATTATTGGCGTGCGATTGCGGCAAAGGCAAAGATCTAATGCGGTTAATGACGTGACGACAAGTTGGGGAGAGTAAACTTCAGCGGGATCCGTAATCGTTTTACCTACGTGCCGAGAGAGAGAGAGAGAGAGAGAGAGGAAAAAACGCCGGACTAAGACAAAAACTGCGGTAATCTGTAAAAATGCACCGGGAAAAAAATCAAATGGAATAAAAAAATAGACGTGCTGTGTTTGTGAGAATGATTCTATCTCAGAGGCTGTCTCTCTCTCTGTTCTCTCTCTGGGGTTTCTCTCTGTTCTCGCTCTCTGGTCTTTCTTTCCCTGGTCTCTCTTTGCGGTCTCTCTATTCTCTCTCTCTTCTCTCTCTCTCTGGTCTCTCTCTCTCTCTGGTCTCTCTTTCCCTGGTCTCTGTCTGGTCTTTCTATTCTCTCTGTTTTCTCTCTTTCTGGGCTCTCTCTGTTCTCTTTCTCTCCCTGGTCTCTCTCTCTGTTTTCTTCTCTCTCTGGTCTCTCTCTCCCTGGTCTCTCTCCCTGGTCTCTCTCTCTCTGTTCTCTCTCTCCCTGGTCTCTCTCTCTCTGGTCTCTCTCTCTGGTCTCTCTCTCCCTGGTCTCTCTCTCTCTGTTCTCTCTCTTTCTGGTCTCTCTTCTCTCTTTCTGGTCTCTCTCTCTGGTCTCTCTCTTCCTGGTCTCTCTCTCTCTGTTCTCTCTCTCTGTTCTCCAGTGATGGGAATAACGGCGTTACTAGTAACGGCGTTACTAGTAACGGCGTTACTAACGCCGTTACTTTTTTCAGTAACGAGTAATCTAACTAATTACTTTGACAGTAACTATAACGCCGTTATCATTTCCGACATCCCGTTACTGCGCGTTACTCAAGACGCACAATGAACGTGTTGTCATGAGAGAAGGGAGGATGAGAAAACCTCTCAGCAATTATTGGCTGATGTAAAACATATTTCCTTTACAATCCACATGTCTACAGTTGAGAGGATGCTCATAAATTGTGTTTTTGAAACAAATGGGTCTTAATCGCGCTCAACCACGGCTTGTATCACCGTGAGGTCAGCCACAGAGTAGCGCATGTGAGCGCAGAAGTCGGCTGCATACAATTCCATCAATAAGCTCCTTGCTCTTCCTGGTTTATCTGCTAAGGACAGCAAGAGGTTTGGCTAACATACATATAACACATTTTTACATAATCTAAAATGCACATAGGGTAATTTTTCAATGACTATAGGAATGATAAGAAAGAGGTGAAGTGTAAGACGGTTGATTTTAGAAATTGGATGCACTCGGCTGCCGCTAGCAAAACACAGGAGTTTATGGAGGAGTCACGTGTTTTGTTTTACTTTTTAAAACTCATTGGACTCATTTCCAAATGGAGGATTACATATCTATGCTCAAACCATTCACTGGATTTAAACAAGGAACTGGTCTGAACCGAAGTGGACTGTGCAGGTCATTTATAAGGTATAGCCATAACTCATAGTTTTGCGTTTTGTACAACAAACAACAAACAATGCGGGCATAAAACATATTTTGCTGTAGCCAAACAAATTGTCCACTTGATTTATATGATGTATATGTTCATCTGATTGGACTGAAGTCAGTGCTTCACCAGCCTCACCGCTCGTCACCGGTGTTTCCACATTCACAGCGGCGGGCTTTACAGCACAGTGAGAGATGAAGAGTGAACAGGACTTCAGCAGCAAAACAGCCTTTTCTAGATGGAAATATTGGCACTATTTCAGACTCACTGAGGTTAAAGGTAAAAATGCGCACGTCGGGTGCACATTATGTTCCAGAACAAAACGAAAAAGTAACGCAATAGTTACTTTTACTGGTAACTAGTTACTTTTATAGTGGAGTAACTCCGTTAGTAACTCAGTTACTTTTTGGGAGAAGTAACTAGTAACTATAACTAATTACTTTTTCAAAGTAACGTGCCCAACACTGCTCTTCTCTCTCTTTCTGTTCTCTCTCTCTCTTTACTTTGAACTGTCCTTTACAAATTAACTCAAAATTAAAATCATTGTAATTATCCAAGTAAGATGCAAAATATGCAAAAAATATGTATGGAATAAATAATTAATTAAAGTCATAATAATATATAAACAATGTATTAAATGATTTAAAAAAGTGTATACATTCTAAAGATTTGTTTTTTCAATCGATCGACCACAGATTTTTGTTTTACTTCAGTTCTAATAAATATAAATGCATATTAATATTTTCTTTGTTATTTGGTGAAAAGTTAAAATTCAATGGAAGCCTCTCTCTTTCTATTGTGACCAAACCAGATAAAAACACATTTATTCTCATTGTGTCTTTGTCGGACAGCAGACTGATGTTTTATTTTTACACCGCGGTGAACGTGGCGGGGCCCCTGGGTGCTGCTCCAGGACCAGGGGCCGACCTGTCTGTCACTGTTGTCCTCAGTGTTTACCAATGTCTGGTGACAGGTGCCACTCTGGGCTGATAAGAGCAGGACCTCACATACACACACAGACAAACACACACACACACACACACACACACACACACACACATACACAAAAATATGGTATAACTTGTTTTTGTGTTTATAGAAGCATTCAACCAGAGCTGGTACTAGCATTAGCCTATTAGCATTAGCATTAGCATTCATTGAACATGAATGCGACAACTTACTACTTACTATTACTATTATCTGTGTTGGAGATTTCAATGGTTTTATTAAGTCTATGAGATGGCTTCTGTTGTGATTTAGGGCTATACAAGAATAATTTGTATTGTATTGTACTTTTTTGTAAACCTTCATGATTAAACAGACTATATTCAGATGTTTGTATTTACTTTTATCATCTGTAACATTCTCTGTTTAAAAAAGAAACACATTAGCCTCACAAACTAGCTAAAAAGCTGCTGGAAGTTGTTTCCTGAGGTCATCATGGCAACGAGTTTTTATATTAAATTTAGATCCATTCCAGAAATTATTTTATGACATCGCAAGATCTCCATGGCAACGAACCTTTAGGTGGGTTAGACATCAGGTCAGAGAGACTTCAAGTCAGAGCTAATATCCTTTACCTTGATAATTCTGATTCGTACATTTTAGATTGTGTGTATTTATTTATTTATTTATTCATTTCGAGCAGGTCACATGAAAAAATAATAGCAAATGTAACAGCTGTACATAAGAACAAGAAATAGAAAACCCTTAGCTCGAAAAGGAGTGGGAAGAAGAAAACTTATTTTATTCCACCCCTATTATCCTTTGCTACGTTACAATATACTGTAAAACCTAACTTAACTTCCACTTCATTTCCATAAAAAAAAGAAACAAAGAATGGCGCGCAGAAGTGCACGACTTGAGAATACGAGGTACTACGATGTGGACGGCAGCCCCCGCATCTCCTACTCCACTGGGACTCGACGTCACAGTTTCCCCCAGGACCAGGTGAGACCCCCTCAGATCCATGTGTCTGAGCCAGTCCAGAGGCCTGAGCCAGTCCAGAGGCCTGAGCCAGTCCAGAGGCCTGAGCCAGTCTAGAGGTCAGAGCCAGTCCAGAAGTCTGCAGGGATCAGGTCTTGGCACTGGTTCAACTGGTTCAGCTGGGGCTTGCTCCTGAAGCTCCTCTTCTCCCTGACGTCCCTGGTGGTCTCTCAGGTAAACCTGCGGAGCCTGAGGAAGGAGCTGCATCATCTCCAGCAGGATCTGGGACGTCTGCAGACCATGGCGCACCCTCAGGCCACCCTCTGGGGGAACTTTGCGTTGGCGTCGCATGGAGCTCAGGTCCTAACCGCCTTCAGCTCCAGCACCCACCAACAAAAGGGTTCTTCCAGTTGGCTGACACCTTACTCTCCATGGGAGGTGATCAAAGGCCAGTATTACCCTCTGGTCCCTGGGCACTGCTGGGCCTTCTCTGGCCAGACAGGAGAGCTGTTTGTGGCCCTGTCTCAGAAGATCCATGTGTCTCACATCACTGTGGGGCACATCTCTAAAGAGCAGTCGGTCACAGGGGAGATCCTGTCGGCTCCGAAGGCCTTCGCCCTTTATGGACTGGAGGAAGTGGATGGACCCAAAGTCCACCTGGGGACCTTCCAGTACGAGTCTGACGGAGACTCATTCCAGACCTTTGAGATCAAGGAGCACACCTCCAACATCTTCAGGTTTGTGAAGCTGGAGGTCCTGACCAACCATGGCCTGGAGGACTACACCTGTCTGTACAGCTTCAGGGTCCACGGGAAAATCCCTGAGGCTGCAACCACCTGGTAAGCGCCACATGGTCCACGAACTTAAACGCTTTGGAACAATCTTCCACCGTGGGTCAGAGCCGCTGATTCACTGGATCCTTTTTAATCCCTTCTTAAGACCCATTTCTTTTCACCGGCCTTTTAACTTGCGTTGAGCTGAATCTCTCTTTTTAAATTTCTGTTTTTTGCCTGTAGTACATTTTGAATGTTTTGTTTTTATTTTGTTTTTAGAAAATTTTTAAAGCATTTTGGGTTTTTGGCATTTTAAATGTGCTATTTAGATAAACTTGACATTGACCTTTTCATCATTGGGTCTGAGCAGACCGGATGAGGGCAGCAGAAGAGCTGCTGACACCACATGTTCAGGTCCTTTGAACATGACCTTTGTGTCCTTTGAACATGACACTATTGCAACTATAGCATACTACTTACCAATAAAGCCAATAAAGCTTACCAATAAAAAAACCATATGCAGATGTGTGTATATACTTTTATCGTCTGTAATATTCACAGTTTGTAAAAAAAGCTCTTTAGTAAGGCCTTAATCTAACTCACAAAATGGCTACTGGAAGCGGTTTAGGGGTCACCATGGCAACAATCTTTTTTATCAAATAGAAATCCATTCTGCCTGGTTACCATGGAGATTACTGTATGTTATGTCATACAGTGGAATGTGACCGAACCTATGTGTTGGACTTCAGATCCAGACTTCAAGTCAGAGTGACTTCAGGTCAGAGAGACTTAAGGTCAGAGAGACTTCAGGTCAGAGTGACTTCAGGTCAGAGAGACTTAAGGTCAGAGAGACTTCAGGTCAGAGAGACTTCAGGTCAGAGAGACTTCAGGTCAGAGAGACTTCAGGTCAGAGAGACTTCAGGTCAGAGAGACTTAAGGTCAGAGAGACTTCAGGTCAGAGAGACTTCAGGTCAGAGAGACTTCAGGTCAGAGAGACTTAAGGTCAGAGAGACTTCAGATCAGAGAGACTTAAGGTCAGAGAGACTTCAGCTCAGAGAGACTTCAGCTCAGCGCTAATATCCTTTACTTTGACAAATATTGTTAGTACATTTTAGAATGGCGCGCAGAAGTGCGCAACTTGAGAATGCGGGGTACTACGATGTGGACGGCAGCCCCCGCATCTCCTACTCCACTGGGACTCGACGTCACAGTTTCCCCCAGGACCAGGTGAGACCCCCTCAGGTCCGTGTGTCTGAGCCAGTCCAGAGGCCTGAGCCAGTCCACAGGTCTGAGCCAGTCCAGAGGTCTGAACAGATCAGGTCTTGGCACTGGTTCAACTGGTTCAGCTGGGGCATGCTCCTGAAGCTCCTCTTCTCCCTGACGACCATGGTGGTCTCTCAGGTAAACCTGTGGAGCCTGAGGAAGGAGCTGCATCATCTCCAGCAGGATCTGGGACGTCTGCAGACCATGGCGCACCCTCAGGCCACCCTCTGGGGGAACTTTGCGTTGGCGTCGCATGGAGCTCAGGTCCTAACCGCCTTCAGCTCCAGCACCCACCAACAAAAGGGTTCTCCCAGTTGGCTGACACCTTACTCTCCATGGGAGGTGATCAAAGGCCAGTATTACCCTCTGGTCCCTGGGCACTGCTGGGCCTTCTCTGGCCAGACAGGAGAGCTGTTTGTGGCCCTGTCTCAGAAGATCCATGTGTCTCACATCACTGTGGGGCACATCTCTAAAGAGCAGTCGGTCACAGGGGAGATCCTGTCGGCTCCGAAGGCCTTCGCCCTTTATGGACTGGAGGAAGTGGATGGACCCAAGGTCCACCTGGGGACCTTCCAGTACGAGTCTGACGGAGACTCATTCCAGACCTTTGAGATCAAGGAGCACACCTCCAACATCTTCAGGTTTGTGAAGCTGGAGGTCCTGACCAACCATGGCCTGGAGGACTACACCTGTCTGTACAGCTTCAGGGTCCACGGGAAAATCCCTGAGGCTGCAACCACCTTGTAAGCGCCACATGGTCCACGAACTTAAACGCTTTGGAACAATTTTCCACCGTGGGTCAGAGCCGCTGATTCACTGGATCCTTTTTAATCCCTTCTTAAGACCCATTTCTTTTCACTGGCCTTTTAACTTGCGTTGAGCTGAATCTCTCTTTTCACATTTCTGTTTTTTGCCTGTTTTAAATGTTTTGTTTTTATTTTGTTTTTAGACCATTTTTAAAGAACTTTGGGCTTTTGGCATCTTAAATATGCTATTTAGATAAACTTGACATTGACCATGACATTTTCATCATTGGGTCTGAGCAGACCGGATGAGGGCAGCAGAAGAGCTGCTGACACCACATGTTCAGGTCCTTTGAGTCTGGTCTGGAGGAGACTGGGACAGACTCTGGTTTGGTCTCATGGTCTGAACCTTGTTCATGGACACATCTAGATTCTGTTCATTTCATTTGGACTTTGAACCTTGTTTGCAGCTGTAGGTCTCACAGAGGAGGGGGCGGGCCTTTCCCTTCAGTAATGTGCGATTGACAGCTGCTTCAAGGTGAGATGAGGAATGAAATGAACAAAATGAGGACGTGTTCCATGTTTTGGTTAAAACCATGAGATCCAGATCTGAGCTGAAGTTCTGCTCAAGACCAAGCTCTTTGGGCTGAGAACATGTGGGGTCAGACAGACGCTGTGAGGGCGGCACGGTGGCACAGTGGTTAGCACTTGTGCCTCACATTGAGAAGGTCCCTTTCTGTGTGGATTTGCATGTTCTCTCCGTGTCTGCGTAGGTTTCCTCCGGGTACTCTGGTTTCCCCTACAACTAAAAACATGTATAATAGAAAAAAAATAAAAATGTAATAAATGTTAACCTCAACCATCGTGGGTTTTGATTATTTTTACTTTGAACAACACAACAGACATAGCAACAGTTCTTCGGTCAGAACTTTTGGTCTTGTCTCAGTTCTTTCTTTCTCTTTGCTATAGTGAGAATCAGGCTAATTTTTTTATGCTTTATTTTACATAAACACCGAATAATGAAAGAGACACCAAAATACAGTCGCACTCAATAGATGCAGCATAAAAAACATATTTGTCGTGAGGCCCAAACAAGACCAGGACTGAGGCACTAAATCCGAGATGAATCCAGGCCTGACAGCGGCGTCCAGGCCCCTGCCCCTGTCCACTTTTGATTTATAGCCGTGCAGATAGACCGCTCCATGGTCCTGTGCTCCTGTCTGTGTGTGAGAATGCTTCCTTCGCTGTCACGCGCTCCCGGACCTCAGGTTTGGACATCCCGATAACACACTGTCCCCCCGTCACTCTGCTTTCAACCACACAAGACACGGGATACAGTTATTATTCAAAGGGATTCCAGGGAAAAAAGCATTGGACGAATTTGCTTCCATTGTGTCTGTACTGCCTTTGCTACAGGTCTACAGATCTCCTAAACCTTAGACTAAACCTCGTTTAAGTCCATTCCATGCAAGTGAACATTGTTATTTTTATGTCTACATTTTTATTTCACTGTGTGTGGAGAGGCGACAACGCTCACTTTGAGAATGCATGATTAGAAATGTCTGTTTTACTTTGCTGATAATGAAGGCTCTCGTCAGGTACCTTTGTTTTTTTATTTAATTTAACTACATTATCATAATTATTTGGTGTATTTGAGAAGGGACGGAGACAGAAAACATAGACAAACTCTCATACAGCTAATTTGCAGGACTCTCTTTTTCAATGTTCTATCAGGATAAGCTGATCTAGAGACGTGACAGAAGCCAACAATACACAATGTGATAACTGGAGAAAGAATGTCTCTGGTCTCTCTTTCTTTTGTCTCTCTCGCTGGTCTCTCTCGATTCTCTCTCTCTGTACCCTTTTTGGTTTTTCCCAGGTCTCTCTCTGGTCTCTCTCTTTTCTCCTCTGTTCTCTCTGTATGAACTATGTCTGGTCTCTCCCTGGTCTCTCTCTATCCCTGGTCTCTCTCCAGCCTCTCTCTCCAGCCTCTCTCTCTGTTCTCTCCCTGATCCTCTCTTTTTCACTTTTCCATCTGCAAAAGCTAAAAAACTGACAAAAGCAATCCCATCTGTACAAACTCTACCCTTCATTTAAACCTTCACCATTCTCCCATGCTTTCACCCAAACAACTGAACTCACAAAAAGGTAAAATATTTGACAATCAATGAAAATATTATCTAACTTTTAAGTCCATTTTCCCCGAGCCCGCGGCCCCCAGCTCTTGCTTCCGGGATGGTTGTCCGATCTACGTCTCTGCACCGGAGATGGATGGAGCGTCTGGAGCATTCGTCAACCTCGCCGCTTGCCCTCGCCGCCTTTACGCTCACTCCACTACAGGGAACACGTGTAATACATCAAGCCGTGATTTCTGACAGCGAGGTGGAGGTAATAACTTAAGAACGCAGCCTCCCCCGCCTTCCCCCTCCCCTCGTTTTTTCCCTTTCTTTGCCCCTTATGTCACCCATCGATCTGCTTCCCGGAGACAACTCATTTTATCGGCTGACGCGGCTGATGGAGGCTCTTTGGGGCCTGGGCTACGGCGCTTCTGCTCCATCGACCCGTTCACCGTCTGGACGCGCTTTTCCCACCGGCTCGTACCTGGCTTTGTTTTGGATTCACAAGAGAATGTTCCGTTTGCCTTCAGAGGCTGAGGGCTTTAGGAAGAGTACAGGGAGAAATCTACACGCGATCTGATTGGACGTTCATGTGTTGGATGAGAATATTCTGTGAGAAGGAGATGGCTCATGTCATTTAATATTGCATTTGAAAGCCGGATTTCATCGGACCTATGATGCTAAGCAGGGCGAGGTCTGGTTAATACTGTGATGGGGGACCTCTGGGAACAGCTGGAGCCACAGTGGGGCGGCTGCTGCTGTGAATTATCTGATCTCTCTTTCTGATCTTTCTCTGGGCTATTTCTGGTTGCTCTCTATTTGGTCTCTCTCTCTCTCTCTTTGCTCTCTTTCCGGTCCCTCTCTTTTTTTGCTCTCTCTCTGGCATCTCTCCGTTCTCTCTCTCACTTTGGTCTCTCTCCGGTCTCTCTCTCTTGGGTCTCTCGCTCTGTTATCTTTTCGGTCTCCCTCTCTTTGGTCTCTCTTTGGTCTCTCTCCGGTCTCTTTCTCTGATCTTAGAAAAAGGAAAACTACATATGATTTTTTTAAACCATAACCCCTTATACTGTATGTAAATATGTATCCCGTACAGTGCAACCGTGTGACTCACCAATGATCGTAACCACATCACGCCGAAAAGCTAAGAAAGCGTAAAAAATGTATTCATGCTTTCATTCCACACCCACACACACACACACACACATACACACACCCACACACTCATACCCATACACACACACACACACACACACACACACACTAATATACATACATATACACAGACACACACACACATAGAAATACTCATGTACACATACACACATATACATACGCAAACACATAAAACACACAAACATACACACACACACACATAGACACACACATAGACACCCACCCAGACACACACACATACACACACTCATATAAATACACAGGCACAAATACACACACATACACACACACATACCTGAGCCTTATCACACATTTTTCACATTCACGCAAACACACACACACGCAGAGACACACATTCAAACACACACACAGACACACTAACACACACACACACATACACACACACGCACACACACACACACACACACACATACCTGAGCCTTATCACCCCTGAGTCCCTGGGAGCCCGCGTGCTTGTGCGTCCGCCCCGTGGCGTCGTCGGTCAGCTCGGATTTGCGTGCGCGTGTCTGAAGCTCACACCTGACCGCGGGCTCCGAGGCAGAGGCGAGGCGCGAGGAGGCCACGCGACACAAACGGCATGAATATTCCACGCCCTCAGACAGACGACATGTGTACGGCCCCATCACACTCCAGCTCGCCATCACGCCACGGTCAGACGCCGAGGTACCTCTGCTGCGGCCTCTCTCAACAACTGTAAAGTGCTTTGTGTCTCTGGTCTGTGAAAAGTGCTGTACAAAATAAAAGATACTTTCATATTTACCTCTTTCTCAGTTTTACTCCAACAACATCAAGTAACGGTTCATATAACACCACAGTTATCTATGTTTGAAATCTCTCTGGTCTCCCTCTAGTATGTGGTCTCTCTCTGGTCTCTCTCTGTTTTCTCACTGGTCTCTCGTGGTCTTTCTCTGGTCTTTCTCTGGTCTCTGTCTGGGGTCTGGTCTCTTTCTGGTCTCTCTGGGTTTTCTCTGGTCTCTCTCTGGTCCCTCTCTGGTCTCCCTCTGGTCTCTCTCTGGTCTCTCACTGGTCTCTCTCCCTGGTTTCTCTCTTGTCTCTCTCTGGTCTCTCTTTAGTCTCTCTCTGGTCTCTCACTGGTCTCCCTCTGGTCTCTCTCTGTATTCTCACTAGTCTCTCACTGGCCTTTCTCTGGTCTCTCTCTGTTTTCTCTCTGGTCTCCTTCATGGTCTCTCTCTGTTTTCTCTCTGATCTCTCTCTGGTTCCTCTCTGGTCTCTCTCTGGCCTCTCTCTGGTCCCTGTCTGGTCTCTCTCTGGTCTCTCTCTGTTTTTTTCTCCGGTCGAGCCCTGTGAATCCCTCTGTATGATAGAACCAAAGTACATTCATGTACATAGTTGATTTTTTTGTGGTTTCAAAATAACGTTTTGGGACGTCATTGAGTATCCAGAGGCCACGGTGTGACACAGTTCCACATGAAACATATTATTATGAATTTCATCAGTGGTAAAGAAATGGCCTTTGAGCCTGAAGGTCGTGGATTCGAGCTCTCCACCGACTCCCACCGATGTCGATGTGTCCTTAGCAAGACACTTCACCCACACAAACCACTGCACAGAACCGGGAGAAGCAGACCATGCCCAAATATAGCCGTGTTCCGCAAATATGTCAGCGCCCGTGAAGTCCCATGCGCTACCGAGCACAAGCCATTCAGTTGAATAGGACGCCATCTTGGATCACCGGGGCTTGATAATGACATATGAAGCGTCTTTGAGTGTCCAATATTCCTTAATGGGGCAAAAACATTTTAGATAATCATGCAGAAATTAGGAATGTTCAAAAATACAATCCTGGTTTCTTCCAGAGATCTCCCTTCTTCTTTAAATGAGTGCATTACAAACTAATCATGGCGATAACTTTGCAAATGGACTGATTAAAATTCTCGCACCTAATATAATTGGCTCATTACAGACAGACAGCACGGTGCGAACTCATGAAAAGGTAGTGTCTGTTTCCGTGACGACGTAATTACACAAATCTTCTTTTTTTTTGCATACGGCCAGGTTTTTTAATGGCCGAAGGTGTTTCTGAATCTTCTCCCACCGAGGACTTGAGCGATGGAAGAAGCCTCCGGTGAACTCCCGATGATGGACATGATTTTTATTCAAAGATGGCCGAACTATTCACTCGGCTCCTGATGGGGAGAGGCCCGGGATCTGTGCAGACTCGGTTTTTATGATGAACTGGCGGCAGTGGTGCTAATGTGTTAGCGACTGTGGCAGGTTACGGAAGCGGTCTCTCTCTCGCTCTATAGTTTTGTGTGATTTAGTGTTTCTTCTGTGCCAAGTGTGTACTCCTCTAACAACATCATTTCACCGCTGGTAGAACATGACAGTTCAAAGTCTATCTCTGGTCTCAGTCTGGTCTCTGGTCTTTCTCTCTGGTCTTATATTCTGGGTCTCTCTCGCTCTCTCTGGTTCCTCCCCAGTCTGTTTTTGGTCTCATAGTGAGCTCTATGTTTTCTTTCCAGTTTATCTGGTCTCTCTCTAGTCTTTCTCTGGTCTCACTCGTGTCTCTCTTTCGTGTCTCTCTCTGTTCTCTTTCTGGTCTCTCTCTGTTCTCTCTCTGTTCTCTCTCTGGTCTCTCTCTCTGTTCTCTCTCTGTTCTCTCTCTGGTCTCTCTCTCTGTTCTCTCTCTGTTCTCTCTCTCTCTCTCACTTGTCTTTCTCTTGTCTTTCTCTGGTCTCTCTCTTTCTGTTCTCTCTTTCTCTCTTCTCTCTCTCTCTGGTCTCTCTCCCTCTGGTCTCTCTCTGGCCTCTCTGTCTGGTCTCTCTCTCTTTTCTCTTTCTCTCTTTTCTCTTTCTACTCTCCCTCTGGTCTCCCTTTCTGGTCTCTCTCTGGTCTCTCTCTCTCTGTTCTCTCTCTGGTCTCTCTCTCTGGTCTATCTTTTGTCTTTATCTGGTCTCTCTCTGGTCTCTCTCTCTTTTATCTTTCTACTCTCTCTCTTGTCTATCTCTTGTCTCTCTGATCTCTTTGTCTCTCTCTGGTCTCTCTTTCTCTTGTCGTTTTCACACCTTTTAACTCAAAAACATTGTTACCCAGTTGGTAAACGTGTGGGTCTGTGCCCAGCCTTTTTATATTTTCTCCCCATTCATTACAACTCCATATCCGTTAGCCAATCACTGTGCTTCCTCTCTGTGACGTCATCACGCCACGTGACGCAGCAGGACGTATCACGCACTCCAATATGGCGGCCCGCATAAGTCTGTAGTTGTCGTGGGGAAAGCAGCATCAGAGGTGTGCTACAGGAGTCTCCTACCATGACCCAAACCGTGCGGGAAAGGTCTTGTAAGTAGGGATTCATCGCAAAACTGGTCAGGGTTTCTACTGATTTGATGATGGCGAGCTGAAAGGAGCAGCCTGAGAGCCAATAGTCTCTGCTGGAGAACAGAAGCACCTCTCCTGCCGGACTGGAAGGGGGCTCCGTGTAGCCCACGAACTCTCCCCACGCACCTCTCACTGCCCACACACTTAAAGACATTTCCCCCTTGGACATACACATTATAACCCAGACGTGGGTTCTCCTGGGGACTTGTGGAGGGGTCGGGAAGTGGGTGGGATCCCTCAGCTTTGGGGTTCCCAAGTTGTGGGTCCTGGACTTTTGAACTTGGATTGAAATCTGTTTATCGTGATGATTGTTATGTGTATTTTTGATTGCTGCATTGAATAACTGTTGCTATGGTGAAACTTAAAGCGCTTTTGTTACCGAATGGCCTTTCACAGGATCTCTACTTCTTGGTGCTATTGATGTACACTGTAAATGTTTTTGCACTTTTTCATTCTTTATTTACTAAATACATGGCACCTGAAAAAAAGTCATTCCGTCTCCTGTCCACTCCCTCCTAGAGCCGAAACTAGACTTCTGTCACTAGCCCTGGACTTACAATTGTGTTACCTGGTTACTTTGACTTATATTCATATCCCAGCATTTACTCAGGCCACAGGTGCTACAACATCGCTGTTAGAAAATGAGTCTTAACTTTAAGAAAGACCCCGCGAATCATATTTGACTCTGGGCTGGGAGCTGATTGGCCGAGGGAGGAGGGTGCTCTCTTTGTCTCTTTGCCTGAGGTAGAAAATATCTGTGGATTACTGTATACCAGACTCTGAAGATAATTTCATTTCTCAGTTTGCCGTAGCAGACAACCTCCAGAAATCTCTCCCTCTCTCTCTCTCACACAGACACACACACACACGAGCACACACACGCATGCACGCACACACATACACACACACGCACACACACATTTTTTACAGCAATTGTTTTGACAGCCAACCTTGTTCCAAACATTTTCCCCCTGGTGCTTTTTGTGATGTTGTTATATGGGCTGCCGTATGTTACCGAACCAGGAGAGAAAACCAGGTGGATGTGGAGGTGGTTGAGGAATGTCAAAACCAATTTAGTTTTTTGGTTAAAGCTCTCGTCTTAAATCTGGATTACCGAGCTTTCAAACTACAGACATACAACTGTGTAATAAGATCAGTTTTATCACTAGTTTCTACATGTGTGCAATGGTGGTCTCTGTCACATCTCTGGTCTCTGTCTCTGGTCTCTCCGTCTATGGTTTCTCTCTCTTTGGTCCCGTTTCTCTGGTCTCTCTGTCTATGGTCTCTCCGTCCATGGTTTCTCTCTCTTTTGTCTCTTTGTCTGGTCTCTCTCTCTATCTCTCTGGTTTCTCTCCCTCTGGTCTCTGGTCGCTCTCTCTCTGGTCTCCGTCTCGAGTATCTCTTTCTGGTCTCTCTCTCTCTCTGGTATCTCTCTGTGGTCTCTCTCTCTCTGGTCTCTGTCTGGTCTCTCTCTCTCGTCTCTCTTTCTGGTCTCTCTCTCTCTCTCTCTGGTATCTCTCTGTGGTCTCTCTCTTTCTGGTCTCTCTCTCTCTCTCTCTCCGTGGTCTCTTTCTCTCTGGTCTCTCTCTCTCTCTCTGATCTCTGTCTGGTCTCTCTCTCTCTGGTCTTTCTCTCTGGTCTCCCTCTGTTTTCTCCCTCAAATATTGTATTTTATCAGCTTTTTCAGACAAAAACTTGAGGACCATTGTCCGACGAATAGAACAGAGTAGAGTAGAGTAGAGTAGAGTAGAGTAGAGTAGAGTAGAGTAGAGAAGATTAGAGTAGAGTAGCTCATTCTTCTCTGCTAAAAGCCTCACCGTCCTGTAAATTCCCGGGCCGCCTTGCATTTCCTACCCATTGCAGACTAACTTTCCAGCCCCTCTGTGCAGCCGGACCACTGAGACGAGACTTTCTCACAAGTTTTATTTTAGAACAAACACAATATACAGCATTTCATTAAAAAGAGAACGTTTTGAGCCGCAAAGTCAAATCCTTGAGCGTCTGTGGAGAAAAAGGCTCCAAAAGCTCATTACAGGTACAGGGTTATCTCCTGGTGCCGCGGTGGTCCAGGGCCGGCGAGTATTAACCGACGCAGGGTAAGAGAAAAACTTCATTAAATACGTGAGGGATTAAGCTACAGTGTGTTTAAGCTCTGCACCTGTTTGTGTGTGTGTGTGCGTGTGTGTGTGTGTGTGTGTGTGTGTGTGTGTGGGTGTGTGTGTGTGTGTTTGAGTAGTGGCTGTACCTGAATTGTGGAAATGGTAATGAAGACAGCCAATTTATGGTACAAAGCCAGACACTGTGCACTGTAAAAATATAAAAATATATATTTACATTAATGTTTTTTTTTTCTCTGTTTAAAGTTCAATCAATGTATTTGTCAAAAGTTATACATTTACACGTTATTTACAAATTGTTTCAGCGTTTGTTGCGATCTATGTTTTATATATTTATCTGCAAATAAAGAAACATATTTGATAATGAAACAGTGGTCCTTTTTGAGAAATCCACAAATCTTCTTTTGCCGGGTTGTGAGAGAGAGTTACGACTTGATTTTTTGTGCTGAAAGCTGATTGGCTGATTGGCTGAGTGAGGGTGGTCATCTCTCTGGTCTCTTTCTAGTCTCTCTCTGTCTGGTTTCGCTCTCTGGTCTCTCTCCCTCTTTCTCTCTCTCTCTCTCTGATTTTTCTCTGGTCATTTTTTTCTGGTATCTCTCACTGGTCTCTCTTTAGTCTCTTTCTTTCTCTCTCTGGTCTCTCTCTGTTCCCTCTTTGGTCGCTCTCTCTCCGGTCTCTCTCCGGTCTCTCTCCGGTCCCTCTCCGGTCCCTCTCTGGTCCCTTTTTCTGGTTCCTCTTTGGTCCCTCTCTCTGGTCTCTCCCCGGTCTCTCTCTGGTCTCTGTCTGGTCTCTCTTGGGTCGTTCTCTCTGGTCTCTCTCCAGTCCCTCTCTGGCCTTTCTCTGGTCTCTCTGGTCTCTCTTTCTAGTCTCTTTTGGGTCTCTGCCTCTCTGGTCTCTCTCCGGTCTCTCTCTGGTCTCTCTACCTGGTCTTACGCAAAAGATCACAAACTTTCTAATGAGAAAGTTCTCGTGGTCTGACTTGTTCACACCATGTTTCACGTTTTAAAGCCTCTTTCTGTTGGGGACAATCATGCATTATTTAAGAAACCAAAAAGTCACAAACCCCAGCTTCAAAAACAGCAGAACATCCGCAATTACCGCGAACAGCATCAAACCCACGGATCCGCAAAAAAACAAAAGAGAAACGCATGTATGGACTCGTGTTTGTTTTCCAGAGATCTTTTCGGATCAATATCCCGACTCCAGGAGCCTTCAGAAGCAGCCAAAAGTAACCAAGTGAAAACAACAGACAAATCAAAGAGCCCAACATCCAACGCAGTCTGAAGGAGAGAGCGCAGGCTGGGAAGCGGCCCGCGCCTCCATCCACGTTTGGCGTTAATTAATTGCTTAATGGCAATAATACCGGCGTAATGTTTTGCTAATTGCTGGGTAATTATGTAAACGATAGCTAACTATGATGATCCAGATTCAAACGAGCTTTCGGGATCGGCCCACCTCCCGTAATTGCGTACAAAAACATTGCGCGCAACTTTGAAATGCACCCTCTTTTTGGAGCACCGCCCGCCCCCTCGCGCCTCCCAAAACCCACACCTCTGTACTTGGTTTCCCCCTTTCTCCCTTGCTCTTTCCCCTCTCTCTCTCTCTTTTTATTATTTTTTTTTCTTCTTTAACGCCGAGAATGGTAGAAACATCTGTTAAGTCGGAGCAAATGTCAGCTAATTATTTCACCAAAGCATGTTTTTAATTGATCAACAGGGGAACAGCTGTAGAGGGCTGTGCGCGCGTCACGGTGCTGGGTTCGGTTGAAGGCGGGAGGGGGGTAGAGGGTGAGGGGGGAGGGAAGGTGGGGGAGAGGAGCGACCCCAAATATCCGAGACAAGATGTTTGCTTAAACCCTGAGAGAGGAGTCGCCGCGGTAACGCTTTTGTCAAGTGCCGATTAGCAGGAAAAACAGTCAGATTTTTGCACCTTGTATTTTGACGTCACCTGGTTCTATAGGGTACGGCAGCGGACTATATGACCATCAAAGGGATTTTGACTTGAGACCATGGGGAGCACTGATCTCACCAAGACGTGAGGGTTATAATTAAACGAGATATCGTCCACCTCTCTGACACCAATGGGTCTTAGTTCTTTTAAGCTGTGGTCTCTAACTTTCTCTTTCCACATGGAATTAATCATTAAAAATTTGTTTAGGAGAGAGAGAGAGAGAGAGAGAGAGAGAGAGAGAGAGAGAGAGACAGAGATAGAGATACTGTAGATAGGGATAGGGAGAGATGGAGATAGAGAGATAGACAGAAGAAGCAGGTTCTTTATTTGTCCCACCATGGGGAATATTCAGCTTGATGCATACACATACACATACATACACACACACACACATACATACACATACACTGTTGTAGATTTCAGAAATGTCTCCATAAAGCTGTTTTACACTAATGATTATAATTAGGTGTTTGCATAATAATCCGTTGTATAATGTTTAGCCTGGTTTAGTGATTCAGGGAAGACTCAACGACAAGGTTGGCTTCTGTGATAAAAGTATCATTTTGAGGAACAACAGGTCTCTCTCTTATCGGAACAAGGCCTGAGACACAAATCCAGACTAGACCAGACCCAGACTTGGGCCTCAGACCATATGACGTCATCGGACATTTTTATAAAACTATTGGGTGGATATTTTGTTAGCAGTCTGAGCAGGGATAGATAGACAGAGGATGAATAAAGTTTCTCGCCAACAAAAGTGCACAGGGGAGACTTGAGATTTGTTTTTTTCTTGCTTCTCCTTTTCCTTTGTGACAGGACTAGAGTTATTTGAAATGTGACGGTAATGTGTTATATATTGTCCTGTCCACATTTGAAATAAGGACAAAAAAGGAATAAATAAATAATTCTGTTTCTTCCTCTTTTCTACACAAAAGTTTTTTCTAATAGATAGATTTACTTTAACCCTTTCCATTTCCAAAAACATATATGTCTGTTTTGAAAAAATGTCAAAAAGTTGGATTCTTCAAGCTACAAACTTCAACAAATGCTCTAGAAGGGTTGCAACTTTACGTGTTTGGCAATAAAATCAATCTGTATTTTCAAAACTCGACATGGTAAAAGTAAAATTATAGGCTGTCCAATATCCTTCTACCTGCACTAATATGTTTTTTGCAAATTAAAGTAGAAATATGTTAGATTTTCACGTCATGTCATCATTAAAGTCCGTAATCCGGGTTGCCAGAACTCACCGTGTCGAGCTAATCTCACTATTAAAGTACCATGTGGCCGCAGAACTAAAAAAGGTCTCGTTATGATTCTCAAATCATTATCACAAAACAAGGAATAAAACCAGGTGAAAAAGGTGTCGGTCTTAAATTTGTTGTTGACAAAATTGTATTCAGCTGTTATGGTCCCAGCTGGATTTGTCTGCATATCTGGCAACCTGAGTCAGGGAGCGTGGGAGAGGCTGCAGTACCACTTTTGACCAGATTTTCATATAGTTTTTTAGCTGCTGTAGCTGTAGATTTGCAGTGTGGGCAGGGGAAAGCCGGTCTCGTGAGTCAAGCTGTGTACGAATACATCCCAGACTGAGTCACACGCCGCGGTGACTGTGATCCAGTGTTTGTATTCACCGCTCTGACAGGTGAACCCCCTCCTCCCCCGTTACTCCCCCCTCTCTCCCCTCCAGCGCTCGACAAAGGTGTGAGTGCGACATATGCTCCGCGGTGCTGCAGGTGAGGGCCCCTTATCGTATCTGTCAAGCCCCAGCACACGCACCCTCACCCCTGGGTCCGAGCCGAGGCCGAGCTGTCAGGTCCAGGTAGAGGCCCGTCACGCGGAGAGCTCTGCCCACGATCGGACACTTAGATGTGGGTTAACCGACTCACGGCTGTCCCCCCTGGAGCTCCGGCGGTCGCAAACCTACTGTCACAATCCTGCGAGAGCTGAGAGCTGAGAGCGGAGAGGAGGGGGCTGTAGCGGTGCAAAAGTTTACTCAGATTAAGCCATTTCATTTGTCGATTGCAGTAAAACCACATTGGAATACGTACGCGAAAGTGCTCAGTCTGAACAAGACAAGAACGGAAATAAAACAAAGCAGGCTAAACAAAACATGCACACTCCACTCAGAAAGGCCCTGTTCCGACTGGGATTCGAACCCAGGACCTTCTTCAACCATTGTTTTGTAGAACATGACACTCCTGCAACTATAGCATACTACTTTTTGTCAAAGCTTACCAATAAAAAAACATATGCAGATGTGTGTATATACTTTTATCGTCTGTAATATTCACAGTTTTTAAAAAAGCTCTTTAGTAAGGCCTTAATCTAACTCTATTTTTTATCAAATAGAAATCCATTCTGCCTGGTTGCCATGGAGATTACTGTATGTTATGTCATGCAGTGGAATGTGACCGAACCTATGTGTTGGACTTCAGATCCA